>JANHGB010047424.1:1257-25546 GCA_026283785.1 Coracopsis vasa
TACCATCAATTATGATACCCCAAATTCCTTTTGTCAAAACAAAGTAATCTGATAGCATTTTGTCATTTTCTCTTATGTCTCTTGATGTGAGGGAAATGTCACAGAGAATATCTGTTTTCCTCACTCCTCCACACAAAACCAACAAATCCAGAAAGCCCTAAATTCAACAGTTTTGGGTTGGGTGCTTTTTTGTTTGTATTTTCTTTTTTTTTGTTTGTTTGGTTTTTGGTTTTTGGTGGGGTTGTTTTTTTTTTTTCCCTCTGAGTTAGATTTTTGATTGCATGTGAAATTAGCGATTTAGGGAAAGGCTTTAGGAAATTGGTTACCATAGTTCTTGTGTTTCAGGGTCTCTGGTTTAGGCTTTGGTATAATCCAGACAATTAAAACTGTAGAATGTAGAGGTAGAGACAGTCTTAAAAAGTTTTCATTTCGGATACCTGAAGATACTAGGGAGAATATAAGTGCATGAGATTCTCATCTCTAGTGGTATCCTTAAATACTCTATTAACTGCAGAGACCATGCTACAGATATCACTACTGTTTTCTTTTTTCTCCTTTTTTTTTTTTTTCTTTGTTAATGAGCTGCTCATAGTAAGATTTTTATACTTTTTAGATACTTCTTCTGTTCCATTACCTAAATTCTGAATTTCAGGTTCCCAGATTCTCAGTGTGCTGTACCCAACATGCAGTAAGTAGGCTGTTCTGTCAGATCCAAGTGGTGGATTTCTCGTAATCTCCTCCCTATTGTTCCTATACTTTTTTTCCACCATGTAGATTAATTAAAACACCCAAATGTAAGTGACCATTTTTAGAAACATATAACAGCTATTCCCCTGGTTTCTAGGCAACGCTGAGGGAATGTTGTGATTTCCACTAGTTCCCTCTCAATCAACAGCCACAGAATCCTGGAGATGTCCTGGCTCTGATCTTTTTTCACCTCCAGTGGCAGCACAGAACAAAACTTTATGTATTTCTAATTGGCCTGACTTATGGTTCTTTGGCCTTAGGCTCCCTTTGGTCTGTGAGAGTATATATATTGAAAGTGTAACTAAAAAGTAACCCAGATGTATAGCAATATGCTAACATGTTAAGTCCTGTAATATGTACTAAATAAAAATAAGCCTTAACAAAAATTGAATCAGTCTTGCACTTTGATCCATCCAAAAATGTACAGAAACAACTAACAGATTGCTGCACAGAGCCTACCATTTTTGGAGAAGCAACAAATGACAAAACACATAAGATTTGCCTTTTCCCAATTTGAAAAGGGGAAACACAGCACTGAATCTTGTTGGCTGTCTTGTTCAGCAGGACATTTTCCATTTTTGCTTGGAATTCATTACACAGAACAAGGTTTTAAAATGTGCTTACACTGGGAGAGAATGAAAGCAGCGGGAATGTGTTAGAATCATAGGGTTGGAAGGAAGTTTATCTAGTTCCACCCCCGTGTCAGGGGCAGGGACACCTTCTGCTAAAACAGGTTGCTCAAAGCCCCACCCAGGTGGCCTTGAACACTTACAGGGATGGGGCAGCCACAATGTCTCTGAACAACCTGTTCAGTGTCTCACCAAACTCACAGTGCAAAACTTGTATCTAATCTAAATCTGCCCTCTTACAGTTTAAAGCCATTCCCCCTTGTCCTATCACTACATGCCCTTGTAAAAAGTTCCCCATCAGCTTTCTTGTAGCTCCCTTTAGGTACTGTAGAGTGTCCCTGGAGTCTTTCCTCCAAGCTGAACAAGCCCAGCTCTCAGACTGTTTTCATAGAAGAGGTGCTCCAGTCCTCCAACAGCAGTGGATAACAGTCTGTGGACTGTCCAAGGCTTGGTAGTCTCTTGGTGACATCCCTGTTATGAGCCCCCAGTAAGCAGCACACCTCTCTAGAGAGCACATCAGGTCAGTAAGTGGGTGCCTCTGTACCTCTCAGAAGAGAGTCGCCTACTACTATCACCCATTGCTAGTTCTTAGTGTGCTGGTTGTTGCAGGGAGCAGATCAGGCTGCTCTACTAGGCTCCAGCATCTCCTGATGCAATAGGTCTTTCCTCTTCAGTCTGCAGATCCGTGGAGCAGTTATGCAAGGGCACCTCAGGCTTCAGGGAAGTCTCCTCCTCCTGCAGGTCCTTCCCGTTGCAGGCTTCTATTCTGCATTATTGGCTGCCCTTCTCCTCTCTGTGTGCTGGTGGGGGAGATTTTGGCTGTTGGGCTGTCGGTCTGCTGCAGACTGTACTTGTAACCAGCTATCTCACTCCTTCTCAGCCTCCCTAATGTTACACAGCTTCCTCACCGCCTCCTGCAGCTGGGCCGCCTCCTGCAGGTCCTCCACCTGGGCACAGCTTTTGCAGGCAGCTCTGCTGCCTGTCCCTGCCCCAGAAAAATGGTCTAGGCACCTCCTGCAGCCCGAGGTCTGCACTGCAGCCTTTCCCTTCAGCCCCTCCGTCTGGATGGAGGCACTGGCCTCCTACCGCTCCTACCGGCTGCGGTAGATGATGCAGCACCCAGATCCAGCTGCAGCTTTTGCTCTCAGAGGAGTTGAGGGTCAGGTAGAATGAGTGCCCTTGACCTGTGCCCGGTTGCTGAGTTGTGTGGACTTCAAGTTTCCTCACTTGGTCAGTGAAATGCCCCTCCCAATATATTATGAGAGACATATTTGCAAGTGTAGATGGGCGTCTGTCCTTACCCTGGCATACAGGCATACAGAGCTATCACCTTCTTGTCTACTTCAAAACAGCATTTATAAGCCAAGCTTGGTGGTTATTTTTTGTGGAGGAAATAAGGGAAACAAAGTCTTTATATTAAAAAGTTTGTTTGTTTGTTTATAGCCAACTTTCTTTTGTATGTTTAACCCAGAGACAGGGTGAGTTTCCTCTGAAAAAAACTGCATGTCTGGCAGGACCTCAGACAGTTACCTGATCAACTGGGACAGAGATCTTTTCACGTCAAAACTCTGCTTTTTTGGAATTTGGCTTTCTTGGAGGAAATAGTTTGTATGTACATTGGAAAATTAAAATCTGCACTTTTTTTGGAGAATCTTCGCTTATTTCAAGCCATTGATTTTCTTGCATGCTTGCTTTTCCTTATAGCTGTGTATGAAAGTAAGCCTATGTATGCAGGCAGAAAACATCCCAAAACCAGATCTGCACACCATATTCACAGAGGATTCTAGAAAAACCCTAAATTCATCACACTGGATACTTTAGAATTTAAATAAATGTTCTGAGTTTACTTGAGGTTTTTATTTGGCATCAGTGCCCTTTCTCAATGTGGATTTGTTACCTGCCTGCAGCTCGGGGTGTCAGCGTTACAAGCAACTTGCTGCCACTCACAGCAGGCTGACACTGACTCGCAGCAATCCCTAGCTGCTTCATTTAGACCATTAACTTTGCAATCCTTTCCTCTATGACTGTCTGGAAAGAAAAACATTTCTCTGAAAGATCGGAGGAGGCAGCGCTTTCAAAATGCACTTAAACAGGTTTCTGAGCAGGTTTTTTCTACTTAGGAAATTCCTGTGTCAAAAAATTGGAGTGGCTCTCATGCAATTGGTGTGAGGGGAAAAAAAGAACAGACTTAATAACTACTGAATTTTTGTTTGTTTGTTTGTTTGTTTTCCTTTTAAAACCCCAACAAAACAAAACATACTTTCCAGGAGGAACAGTAGGTTCTTTTCTGCCTCACATTTGCTGCATGCTGTTTGGTAATATGATTCTTCAAGTTACTTAAAATCATGTACAGTCTTGAAATATCATTGCAACTTACTAAATGATAGAAAGTTATGGATTTTAGCAGGGCTGGAGACTCTTTCCCTTTCTTCATGGCAACGCATTTAGTTGTTTTGTTATTGTCTGTATGACAGCAGTAGTCAAAAGATTTTTCTAAAGCTCCAGTGAGAAAGATGGTGCAGAAACAATTCAGAGGAGATGGTCCATGTCTTAAAACCTGCAGGTTTTAATACCCTGTAATTTAGAATGCTAACTTAAAGTAAGAGGGAATGTGATAAGGAAGATGAGGGGAATTAGGTATAGGAATACCTAATGATGTGAGGTTTCTATGTTAAACTGCCATACTATTTATCAGCTTAAAAGAAAAACTCTTCCCTGCAGTATGAATAACTACTACCAAAACCCCTTCAGGAAGCTGCTGTACAACTATTCTTTCTCTTCAGATCTGTGCAGAGTCTTACAGTGCATCTATCCCTGTGATACAAGAGTGTTTTTAAAAATGGCAAGGAAGAAACCTCCATAAATTGTATACGATGTTGTTCTTGGCTGTAATGTAAAACCTTGTAGATGTGGTGACTCAAGATCTGCTTATATTTGTTCTTACACTGTGTCATTTTCTGTGTATCTGCTGTTCCCATGAAAGTTTGTGGACAGGAGGCTTGTGCATGAAAACCTGTCCTTTATTAGGGCTGACTGCTGAGGGCTGTTCTTTTCTCACTCTTTTACTTGAACTGTTAGGTATTAAAGAATGCAGACTGCAATAACTAATGTAGTTATTGGAATTTTAAAGGAGAAAAACAATGTAAATGTCATAACTCCGTTGTCTAGAGCATAAGAAATGCTTTATTTTCTAATAGATTTACCTCTGTACCACAAGAAAATGCTTACTCATAGTAATTAATGAGAAACAGGATGAAACCATATGTTTAATATTTCAGTCATTATCAGAAAACTAGGACTTCAATTAGACATATATAAATGATACAATTCCATTAAATCCAGTGAAGCAATTCCTGTTACTCCAGCTTTGCCAAGGTCAGGAAGAGGAATTTTTGAGGGCAGCTTCAGAATTGCCTACAAATTCAATTATAGATATCCTATGATTTTCCACAGCGCTTTGATGCATATTCAATATCTGCATGAATGTGAAATACAGTTTTTCTAGAAATAGGCTGAAATTCCCAACTGGAAGAATTCTGGGGGGGTGATTTTGCTTAAAAAGATACTGTAATGACTGCGTGTGTAGTAAAGATGCAGAAAACAGAGAAAATCTTGTGCATGCTGTGATTATAAGTAACAGCAATTTCATTCAGGTTAAGCACTTGTAACTATTTGTGAAAGAAATCAATAGGCAAGAAAATGTCAGGAGTCCAACACAAGTGTGTGAAGTTTAGCTGTGACAATGAAATCCTCTAAGAGTAGTTTTATGTGGAATCATTTCATTAATACTAAAAATAAAAATCTTGAGAAGAAGTGCCAGAAGTACTTTCTGTTACATTGTCTAAGGCTTCCCTTCAGGTAAAAGTTATATTCCAAGGAAAACGTTTGCTATTTACTATATTTGTGTGTTGTTACTGACATCATAAAACTTCAGGAATATCAATATTCAGATTTAGACAGAACCTGAATGCTACTGTTTTAAAATCTGGTATAAACCCTTTTTTTTTTTATTCTTCCTTCTCCTCCTCCACCTATTTTCCCTTTCCCATTTACACATTCTGCGCATGAGAAAAGAAAGGGACTTCAGTTTGATGCATGTTTCAGAAGCCCAAGAGTCAGGATGCTCAGAGTCTGTTTATAGCCTTGTCAGTGACTTTTGTGACCTTGCATATACCAATTCAGGTGTCTGAGTAGGTTGCAGTCTAAATCACCTTAATGTGGTTAGTAGATGATAGTAAAAATGGAGACACTTAGAGTTAGTGCAGTTGTCTTCATTTTTGGGATTAGTCTTTTTGCACTGTGCTTATCATCAGTAGAAACAGAAATTACATCTATCATTTGAATAATAAATGTAAAAATTGGACATCACATAGTATGGATGAGATCTAAATACAGAGTAATATTTATCCCTCGTCTAATTTCACAAGGCCAGTGATCTTTAATATTAAACATGAATATCTGTAATGGAGTATAGCAATTTTACACAAGATTAGAAGGGGTTGAATTTACTCTGAGTAAATCAGTTATACAATGTAGAAATAAAGGAAAATAAGACCAGGATAGGGAGAAGTCTTATGTGTTATAATGGTTTCTTTAATGACAGATATCATCACATAGATCTCTTCCACAAGCTGTTGAATCTCTGAAAAATTGTGTGCTGTTATTCTTGCCACACTCTTTAAAAGCTTTCTCAAAAATTCAACTCCTTAGATAGCTAGAAACCTTTGAATTCATTATCAGTGTATATACTTAGTGTTGTACCATTGTTAGTCTCATGCTCTTCTATTCACTTTTCAGAAGTTAGGTTTCCCATTCCACCAGTTCATGTTTTCCTTCATATATTCTAGCAAGATCTGTGCTAGAAATATTTACCTGATTCATACAAATTTTATTTTCCAAGATTTCCCATATGAAGTTAATATTTCCATGTCTCTTTCCTCTTGTCCTCTGCTGTTCATGGTAACAGTTCTTTGTCCTCTAATGCATGACTTTGTAGTTAGTGCTACTAATACTGTGTTCTAATCAGGACCACACAGATTTGCAGTATTACTAAATACTTACCAAATTATAATGTTTCTTCTCAGTATTAGTAATGCCTTCCAATTTTATTCATTCTCACATCCTATACATTATAAATATGCACAATTAGCTATTTTACAAATGTACTACGAAAGTATAGAAAGTCTTCCATGATTGGTTTTCCAGATCTTCACCAGTAACCTCTCCCAATCCTTGTAGTTTATCTCTCAAGAAAACCTTTTTTGTATCCCTTTTAGCTAAGCACATCTCAAGAACCATTCACGTTCTATTAGATTAATAAAACCTTAGGTTTTATTGCATATACTAATTACTTTCACATGCCCTTGTTTTCTTTAAAATATATCCCTGAAGAGTGCTGAGATCAAACTAGCACGCCTGTCACTACCTGATCTAGATTTTCCTTGTTTCTTGAATATAGATACTATATTCACAATATTCCAGTTATTTTATATCACCTTGAGCTTGGTAGCTTGGTTATGCCTACACACGTTCCTCTCCCCCATACAATACTCTTTTCTTTTTTTTAGTTTCCTCAGCACTATGGAAAGATTACTGGAGAAACTTCATTGTGCTATGAAACTTCATAAGCTTGCTCTGTCTGATAGACAAAGACCAGTTCCTCACCTTCATCTGTGAAGGGCTAAGACACCTGACAAGCATACGGTAAGATGCTCTTCAGTAAGTGTCCAGTAAACCATACATTAATACCACAAGTTAGAAAGTATTAGTAGATTCTTTCCACCTCAGCAGAGGTTATGGGGAAGGAATTTCTATTCACTTCACTGGAGGTGTAGTTATTTGACTCTTAATGGTGTTTGTTAATCGTATCTCTAAGTCTAGGGATTAAGGAGATAACAATTTAAGACAAAAGTTATTTGATTGATTAAAACTTAATGTGAGTTATAAATGGCCTCAGTCAGTCTTAACAACATTAGCAAATTTTAGGTGGAATAAAACATCTGAGCAAGAAAATGACACATATAAAACAGAACACTCATGATCAAACTGAAACAGAGGTGAATGCAAGGCTTGCTCTAAGACTGATGTCTTTAGATATGCAGATATAGAGATATATTTTCATTGTTGCTTTGGAAATGACTGAAGAAAAGTTGGTTCTTTTAGTAAATTCGAGACTGTAGGAAAAAATCTTCGATTTACAAAGTACAAATGCACATGGGGGTAGTTCAGCCTTGTCAATTCTGCTGCTTTTTCTTTATGTGTAAGAAAAAATATTGGTATTTGAGAAGAGCTACATTACTTTATTTTTTTTTTTCCTGGCTACTGATAATTTTCTTTTCATTTGAAGATTTTATTGGCCATTTCTTTTGAATCTCAGTAGGTTTTAAGGATTACACGACTGGTAACTAGCCCATGTTTGTTGTGTTGTGACTGCTGCAGTGTTACTGATCTGAAAACTTGTTTCTCCAAAATAAGGCAATATATAGCTATATTGGTTTACTTCTATTAGTTCCCATGGCAGCCTCTCCAGCTCTGAAGATGCTATGGGCTATCATACTGTTGTGTATCCAATGTTTGCAACAGCTGCATTTTCTCCTACTGCTATGTGTGAATCAGAAACAACTACTAACAAAAGGAAGATTATTGCCTTTTATTACTAATCCCTGATTAGTGAATAATGAATGTCATGGTAGAGGATAAAATAGGCCCAAAATAGATATTTGTTTTAATGACATCATTCCTAAAGCCAAAACCAAAATATTATTCATTTTGGGAAACCTCATGAGCAACAGCCACAATCTTAGCGAATTTTCGTGCACAAGCAACCTATTCACTGTATCTCAAAACTTGTTGCTTTGTGTTCATTGCATAAGCAGAGAAAAACCTCACTTGTTTAAAAATCCATCCCAAATCAGAGTGAAGCAGAACCAAACCAAGTCCTATCTGCCTTGACAACGCCACACCTCTGAAGCAGAAAAAAACCTGTTGAAGGGTGAAATACCAAATACCACCTCATTTGTTTTAGAGTTTGTCACAGCTTAAGTGGGTATTGATTTAAGTGCTTCAGTGAATTTCCTGCAAGAAATGGGGAAACAGTAGGATCACAGCTTTTCTGTAGTTTTCCTTGAGTGTATGTCTTCATGCAGTTATGAGAAACAAAGTGCATTATGATGGTGAAAAGCATGGAAGATAATGCAAAAAAAAATTCCTTTATAACTAATATTGCAATAGATCTTTAATGAGCATGTCTGTATTTCGTTCAGTTTCGGCCACTGCTTCTCAACACAGTGGAATGAAGATCAAAAAGACAAAGAGAATTATGGGAGTGAGAAAAAGGAAGCTGTCATACAAGGACAAATCAAAAGGTTTAGATTTCTGTGATTTCACAAAATGAAAAACTTAAGAGCCTTTGTGATTTATTCTTTTTGGACTGTTAGAAAATCAAGAATGAGATATTTGCTGTATCTCATATATATATCCTATATATATATAGATATATAGATATCTCTGTATTTATATAGGATGATGCTATATTGCCAGAAAGTAATTTGAAGTGCTGATTTATAACCCAGATAGCCAGCATGTATAGTTTATAAAAGTTTGTTGTAATTGAAAGGGAGGGTGGTTTTATGCAAAGATTTTGTATGGAATAAACTGATGGAATAAGAGGTATACTTTTACCAAGAAAAAAAGTTAGTAACAGATTTATATGTCTTGATTCTTATATTATTTCTTTAATAACAATATTTTTAATATACCAGTCTAGGTTCTTATGTCATAAAATTACCCTATTTTTCTGATTCAGTGCTTGGGCTTTGTAAAATCTCTTCATTTCTCACTGTATTCAGGATTTTCATGAAATTAGATGAGATACTAGACCATTCTATATACCAATTACCTCATCTGTAAATGGCCATAATAATATTTATTCTAAAAGATTTCCATGATTCACTTTTGCTAGTAGAGTGTTTTCAGATAATCAGCTGGAAGATGCTAAAGAAAATAGAATTAGCTATATTACATTTCTTCTTGAAATATTAAGTACAAGGATTGGCAAAGGCAATTTATTGACCTATCTAGCAAGGACCTGTAACAGCAAACTTCTATGCCTGTTTATATATTTAGCATCATCTAATGTTAGTGGAGTCAAATTTCTGTCAACGTTTTTAAACCATTGCTGCTCCGAGTTCCAACCTGGCAAGAAAACTTTCACTATAAATGTACGTTTTGGTACTACTTCTGAACTCTAAAATGGAGTCCATTCCTACCACTGTCTATGCAAATAGCTAATTATGATAGTGACAGAGCCGTCATTCATTGCATCACTTCCTTTACTGAAAATGCTTGCCAGTGTAGTTCTGTGTTAAATTCTTTTCTTCTTTAATTCTATCAGCATGGTTACAGTACTGATCGATTTGGTGATATGTGCTTAAAACGAGATCCACAAGATATTTGGGTGCCTAACTGCCATTGACTCAATCAGAATCACTTGCCTAAATACCTTTGAGATCTGGTGCTATAGGCATTTATAACTATGGATCAGAACTAATTGGTTTGGATTCCTGCCTTCTTGAATAGTCAACTGGAGGTGTTTTAAAGGGGCATATTTTTCTTAGAGTGAATACTCAGCACTGTCTGAAAGCTGTTGGGTTTTTTTTGAGGTGTCTTCAGCTGGGGATAGAAATCACTTGTCACTTTTGAAAGCTTCGGTTGACAGCTGCTGTAATAAAACAGTCACCAATCCCCAATACTCTTTAGTATTTCAAATAAATGTTCTAAATGAGGGTGAGGGTCTTTCCCTTAATAGACAGCTTTGAAAAACTATTTCTTTGTGACAGTAAAACAAGGAAAAAAAATACCAAACATCCCCCCCCCCCAAAAAAAAATGAAACAACCCAACAAACACTCCTTTTCTGAGTTGTACTTGCATTGTGTAATACAAGTAATTCTGATCTGACAGTTCAACAACCGTGTCAGGTCTCTGGAAATTGGAGATTACCTGCATTGCATTATTTTGTATAGTAAGAAAGGAGATTAGAACTACCAAATGGGATCTTTATAGACAAATACAATGTAAAGATGTAAAAAATATATAGTGGTTTATTGTTGAACAGAAGATCTCAAGGCCTTTCTATGTATTACATACAGAAGTAACTGCAGCTGTTTTAGAGCTGTAGGGATGCATTCCTGAATTACTCCATAAAAGGCTTAAAGGATATGTGCATTCAAAATGCAATTTATGAAGGAGGCTGCCTGTAGACAACCTGCAACTGTTTGCTTAGAGAGTTAATGCACATTAAATTTTTCTGTTCTTCAGCATACAGAACATATAATTTCCAACTCACACAACTTCTTTATTGCCCTTATATTCCCAGAGTACATATAGTCCTGAATTATACCATAATTATATATGGTGATATATTTCTTTTCATGGGTAGCAGAATGAAATGCATGTCACCTGTTGGTCTGTAGGCTGTAGCAGATCCACTATGAGAAGCCACTGTCTATGGGTTGATTCACAGTGAGCTTCTCACTTTGCTGAGAGTATGCCATGTGTGAATAACACTGCAGTCTCTTGCCATGTTGCAGCTAAACTCTTGTAATTCCACTACATCTTCTCCCACAAAATACTATGAAACATGTAATGAGATGGAAAATAGTAGTTACTGTAGAAGGTGATGTTATATACTAGGATGAACCTAATCTTTTCATTGCTTTCTTTCTTACCAAACCCACTAAATTCCACTTAGGGTGTTGTATTTTTTTTTTTTGTCATGATTTTTTATGCATGTGCATGTACAGTTTGTGTAGAAACTCAAATTGGGATGTACCTACTGCTAGGCTGCGCATCTTCAGAAATGCAGGAGTTGCTTTTTCCTGTCTAGTATATTAAGACATTCAGTCATGAGCCGTTTTCCTGCTTGTTATTATAGTGCCTGGCCCACGGTTCTTGTAATTAATATTAATGATTTCTAATTTACACTCAGAACATAGCTGCACTCTTCCTTCCACAGAATAATAATCTATTGATTTTATATTGCTTGAAATATCATCCTATTTCAAAGTAATTTTACCCTGAGAGACCCAGCGCTAAGGTGCCAGTGGTGTGCATATACAGAGACCAGCCAATTCTGAGTGTAAGCCTTCCAGATAGTGGCTAAACTACTGGTTGCAAAAGTTCTACATCTGTGTGGCTGAAAAGATTCATGTCCTGGGCTACGAAGTAAAGGGAAGGTGCAGGAGAGTGCTGGAAGTGACACTGCATAGTAAGCCTCATCTCATTCCATATTCCACAGCTCCATACTGAATATCACTGCTTGCACATTTTGGGAACAGCTTCTTACTATACAAGCTGTGTGAGAAATATGTTACCTAATTTAGAAAGTAGTAAAGCTCTCTAAGTACTGTAAAAGTGATGATGATTAATGCAAGAGTTGTAGTCAGCCCTTTAAATGCTTAGTATAGCTTCTTTTTCCCCTGATGTTCAGAGTAGAAAAGAAATAGGCACAACTGAAAGCTACAGGAGGATGGGTCACAGTGAATGGTGTCTGTGCAGACTGTTCCTGCCTACTTTAATTATTCTATAGCTGCATTAATCCCCACATTTAATAGGCTGCTGAGACGATATACTGCACTGAAAAACACTGAAAGGAACAGCTGCGGTTAGTGGTATACTTGATTTTAAGAAATTATTAAAGTTTTCAGTAAGATGGATGGCAAGACAATGCTTCTGAGGCCAGCATGAATGCCTTTAGCATTTATGGCCACTGTTCCTGCCCTACTGGCTGAGAAGGCTGCTGTCATGTCTGAAGGAAATCAGGTCAGAGTACAGCGTTCTTCCATGTAGCTGAATTAGTTCTATTAGTCCTGCAGATTAAGAAGGAAATAGCTAGGCTATGCAGCAGTACAGAAAATAATCTGAAGCCTTGCCCAATATTCCTGTGTGTTCTAAGTACAAAGCTTAGTAAGTGAATTTGTTATACCTGGAGGAATTAAACAGAAAGCATTAGAGCAACAAGCATATACCTAAAACTGTGCTATTTGACTCTAATTTCAATTATCTACTCCAGTATTGCAACTTTATATTACTCCTTGAGCAACCTCCATATGTGCAGTTGTGATTTAATGTATTTCTGTCGTTCATTAAACACTTTTACTCATCTCTCCTTTACTGTGAGGGTGGTGAGGCACTGGAACAGGTTGCCCAGAGAAGTTGTGTATGCCCCGCCCTTGGCAGTGTTCAAAGCCATGCTGGATGGGGCTTTGAGCAACCTGGTGTAGTGGAAGGTGTCCCTGCCCATGGCAGGGCGATTGGAGCTAGTTGAGCTTTAAGGTCCCTTCCAACCCAAACCATTCTATGATTGTATGATCAAGCTGAAGTGACTGTGTCCCACCCACTTATCCTTACCCTTCTCATGTCAAGGCCATCTATTCTCTGCTCTTTCATTTGTATCATAGGCTTTGGGGGTTTCCTGTTCCCCTTTCACCTCATTACTAGCACAGTTGCCTGTACTTCTGTCAGTACGTTCCTGATATTGACTGCCCTTCATCCACTGCCCCTCATTTTCTCTCTCTCCAGATGTTTTGTGTGCTACTCTTCCCCTGTGCCTGCTGCTGTGCTCTTTTACAGTCTGCATTATCACTGCGTTGACACTGCACTGCCCTGGCAGGTCAGATTCTCCCATGCGGCAGGAGGCTCATGCACCGGGAAGGTCCATATCCCTGTTCTCTGGCACCGGGTGTTTCCGCCCGGCCCCCGGGGCGGCGGGAGGGGCGGGAAGCGGGCAGCCGGGCTGTCCAGGGTGCTGAACGCCGCCGACGGACTGGGCTGACGTCTGCGTGTACTCTCCCTTTGATGGCTCTGCTGCAGGTGTGAATGGCAAAGAAACACAGGTATCTCCGAAAGCTAACCCTCAAATTTCCTGTTTAATAGTGAGGAAAGTTATCAACCTGCTAGGGTAAAGCATCATGTATCTGTCTAGTAAGAAATCTTGAAAAATGACATGAGGGAAGAGAATAGTACTGCTATAAAATGAATTTGGTGGCTTGTTTTTATTAATCAGGCTTGTTATTTTTGTAAGATATCAGCCTTTGATCTTATGAGGATTCTTCAGGCACATCATGGAAAAAACTGAGAGCCAGATTGTAATTCTCCCATGACTGTGATTTGGGAGTAATTGTACTGAAATCAAGTTAAACTAATGTGAAACAGATGTAAATGCATTCAGACAGAGACTAAATATTATGCAGGTTGAGGTAATACTTTTTTACATGGCAGATCTTTTATTGGAAAAAAATCCCAGCTACAATATACTATTAGACTAATAATGTGCATGTACTTTTTCAGACACTGTAGTGTTCCTGGCCGTACAAAGGGATTGATACAACAGGTATCTGAAAGCTGGAGTGTGGATAATGAGGAGTAGTTACCAGAAAAAAACTGATGATGAAGATGATTACAAGATGTGAACTAGGTACCCCCTCTCCTGTTCCAGCATTTAGAGAGTGGATGCTCAAAGTGAGTCTGAGGATATGAATGATGTGTTAAGATGTGAAAGGCAGGATCCAAAGCATATTGTGTTTAGTGTCCCTAGCTAAAGGAACCTGCAGACAGGCTGTGGTAACTCAAACAGGTCAGATCTGAGAAGACACCATCCCGGCAAAGGTTATTACTGAGGTGTAGTTGTCTCAGGTATATTCACTGATTTCACTGAAACCATTTCTGCCAATAAGTTCTGTTCTGTGGATTAATCCCTGAATGAATGAAGACACAGCACTGCATGCTATGACTTAAAAAGTGGTAAGAAACTGCATGCAGTAGAAGGCAATAAAACTAGTAAGTTGCTTTTCCTGACACAGCACATAGTACTCCTGATGCTTAATTAACTTCCTGATTCCTCGATTCATTTCTAAAGCTTTTGAGAACCATCTGAAAAAAAAAAAGTCTTAAGGTTATCCTAGAGAGAAGGCTTTACAGGTCTTCCTAGACAGAAGGCTTCCTAGAGAATAAAGAAGTTATAAAAGGATTCTGCGCTGGATCCTGTCCAAGTTCATACTACTAGAAGATGGGTCAATAGAATGTAAATAACAGGATGCACTTCACTTGGGTTATTCTCTGGCTCCCTTGGTCTGAGTGTAAATAACAGCACTCCTGTGGCAATAAACTGAATAAAGAATGATCTTCACAAGTAGAAATACCAGATTTCAAACAACCATATAGTTAACCATGAATAGTTATACACACAAATGAGCATGCTGCAATGTGATGACACAAAGACTGTCTAGACATCTCTTCAGTGCATCCAAGAAATTGAACATACAAGTTACAGATGATTTCTATCTACTATCAATGCATTTTTCTATTCCTGCTCACTGGATTTAAGTAGCTATAAGAACTATTTATTTGTCTGTTCTGCTATGGATTCCTTTGAGTTCCATCAGAACAACTTCTAAATCACTCATGCTGTATTACTAATGAACAGTAAAAGGGCACTTAGCACTTTATTTTTGTTTCAGTAAGCTCACTTATAATAGAAAGCCTTTTATCTATTGTGTTGTGACTGTTACAGGCCAAGTGCTGTAAGGCACCGATTCTCCAATAAAACCAACTCTAAGGACAGTAAGTCTGAACAATGAGCCCTAAATGAAAAATTTAGTCAGACCAGTTTGGTAAACTATTGATATAAAGTTGAGTCCTGAAAATTCTCATGCAGGTACAATTTAGGTTGATCATGCTATGGTTATTTTCTTTTTTTTCTTGGTGGTCTTTCATTTAAATATTGAACATTACTGAATCCACTTAGCTTATAAAAGTTGACGGAGTAACAGCTTGAAACACTGTAGCTTCAAGGCACCAGCTCTCCCTATCATGAGAATTCACCACCACTGAGGGGTAAAAGGCCTTTTATTTGCATAAGATAATAGTTACGTTTCTGTGCAACAGCTGTGCTTCAGTGAAAGACGCACTCATTGTGCCAAATCCATCTCTGGAGTAACCCCATTGATTTTAAATGAGTTACTTTGAGATTAAATTGGCCCACTAGATAAAACTGCAGGTCTGAAGCATTGAAATAATTGAGCAAGATTTCCATGATCTTTAATATGACAAAAAAGTTGCAAATCAATTGCATGATATCATGCATTTATGTACCTAACAGATCACAACTGATTTGCCACAAGGTTTTCAAACCATGTAGCTAGAGCAAACTTTTCTATAGAGCTGACAGACACTTTTGAGGAATATGGGAACTTTAAGAGGGTACAATAAACAGGAATATGGTATTGTGTCATTATTATCTACTTACTGCTACTGTAAGTCAAACAAATATGAGATGTCTCTATAAGGTCAGTTTAATAATACAGGATTCATATGGCCACATGAAAATTCCTCTTTGTTAGACAGTAACAACCAAGATGTGTTTCCAGTAATGAACTACCTGAAGATTTCACCTCTAGACTATAGACTTCCTGTGTATGTTTGCAGTGATCTAATGGGGGAACTCAAACAGTGACCTGCTTGAGTTCAATGATCTTATGAGGGTTCTCAGCCATCAGATGTCAGTGGCACAATACCCATCACATCAGTTAACTGCTGATAGTTATGGCACAAAGACAAAGTAGTGCTTGGGTTAGAGTGCCACAATTGAGTAATATATGTCTATATGTTAGTGTTTCCCAGTAATGTACAAGGAAGATGCCAGTAAACTGGAAACTGTTTCGAATGCTGTGGAAAAGTTATATACATGCTTATATAAGTTATATATGTATGTGTGTATAAATACATAAATAGTTCTTTATTGATACATATCTGATAAGTGATCTTCTTGTGGGTTCAGAAGCCTTCTTTGAAGACACTTTGGTTATTGGAATCATTAAAAGATTTCCCAAGCATGATTCAAGTGATCACACAGCACAATTACCAGTGCCAACTCTCACTTTTGCTTCCATTCAGTTTGCAGAAGTAATACCAACAGGAATCTCAAAGCCTGTTCAGAATGCATCATGGTTTGCTTGCAAAGGAAATACCTTATGCTCCTGATGTCATCATTGCAATTATCTCAAATTCAAGTCTTACTGAGCAGGCTCATTATCATTCTTACCATGTCCTCCCACAGAGCAGCCTCTCCCGCCTCCTCCTCTACAGCACAAAAAAAGTGCCACAGGGGAGCTCGGATTAGGGAGAGACACCCAGCACCTCCCCCCCCTAAGAAAACTTGCTGCATTACTTCCATCTAGTTTTATCAAACTACATACTGCTTTACAGGACCTTTCACACCACCACCAGTGAAGAACTGGATTCACAAATACTGATTTCTCTTTCCTGTTTAGGGTTGAACAAAGATTGGGGACAAACATAGATGTGTGTATTTAGCTTAGGAATGTGGATATGAAGAAAGCATGCCAATCTCCACCTCAAGATTTTCCTAAGGAGACTCACACATTTCAGACTCCTTTTTCTTTTTTTCTTTTTTTCTTTTCCTCACCAGGGCAAATTTCTTCTTTTGTCTTACAAGGTTACCTAACATCTGAGCAACAGATAGGAAAGCAAGACAGAGCAGTTTATCAAAAAGAAGTACAGAGCAAAATGCAGGGGACAAACTGTCTCAGGCACCAGGTTTAAATCACAACCACATTTCCTGAAAATGCAGAACGTCTTGGCTATGGACCTCAGTACTGATTCTGAGGTCTCTGACCCATGAGCCACATGAATTTGTGAACCTTATCCCTAAACCATTCCCACTGAACGGTCCCCTTCACACAAGGAGCAGATTTCTACTGTGGAAGAGAGGAGGCAGGACAGGGTTAACCTCACACCATCCTTCTTCAGGCCCCCAGAGGGGCTGGGGTTTTGTTTTCCTGGGTAAGGGAGGGGGAGCTGCGGCTTGTATTATAACTAGAAATGGAGATCTTGCTAGTGTTACCAACCTGTTTTGGGTTTGGGGGAAAGCCTGGCAGGAGGGAGAGGAGGAAGAAAGCAGCTTTGGAAAGCAGCGAGTGTCTGGTAATTGCACAAGGCAAACCCAAGCGTCCTCCATTTCCCCGAATCCCCCTGAGAGCTAAGGGGGCTTCGAGAGTTCTCCAGCCTCCCTCCCTGCCCCCTCCCCGCAGCCTAGCCACATCTTCCAGCTCTGTCGCGCCAGCCCTTGCCTTGACACGAGGTGTTTGTCCCTGCTTTCAGCGCGGAGGGGAGCGGGGCCAGAAAGGGGAGCAGGGGTCCCCCGGTTTTCGGATTGCCCGGTCCTGGTCCCCCAGAGCCTGCGGGGACTCGGATGATGCCCTGCCCTTCCCCTCCCCCTGCGCTGCAGAGCCGCCGGATGCTGCCTTACTCCTGCCATGTGCTGCCGCGGTCGCTACTGAGGCTCGTAGCTTAGCCGAGCGTGTCTCCGGCTGCAAACTCCGCCAAACAAACCTGCATCCTCCTCCAGGGAAGGATACCCAGTAGGTACCAGCCGGAACCTGCCCTCTCCCTAGGGCATCCCGCTACTGCCTCTTTCCAAGGGACTCGCAGCCTCTCCCCACCCCCTTTTTAAGCCAGTGCAGAGGGGCACCGTGAATTCCCTCCACAGCTATAGGGTGGTTCCCTCCTTCTCCTCCTCCTCCACGTTCTCCTTCTCCTCGTGCTCCGTCTCTCCCAGGCGAGCCGGACTGCTGCGGCAGCTAGCGGGATGCTCCCACCCTCGCCCAGCCATGCCGCTGCGGCTGACTTTTGTTACCCCTCTAGTGCCGGGGGCTGAACTGAGGTGGGCTCCTTTTTGAGGGGCGACTGAGGCTGGAGAGAGTGTGCGCGTGTGGGAGGTGTCCCTGGGGCGGAGAGGAGACGCTGATCCCCCGATCCTTGCAAGCCTGTGGGCTCGCCGGCACGGGCGCACCTCGGGTGGGCGCGGAGGGGCCGGGCTGCAGCGGAGACCCGACACCCTCACACACATCTGCCGGTGGGCCGGGCGAGCCTTCTGTGGGAGCCTCCCCAGGAGCCAGCGGCACCCAGGACCCGCTGCCCACCTCAGCCCCCTCCGTTCCCGCTCCCCCCGCCCCAGACCCTCTCCGGTCCTCACTCCATTCTTCACCCCTCTCTCTGCTGGGGTGCCTGCACCCCTCCTCACCTCGCCGGTACAAACCCCACCACTCCACTCCCCTTCCCGCCCCTCCCCACCTTCTTTGATTTATTTGTGTATTTCTTTCCTTGGCAACCACCAGTTCCCCTCAGTCAAACAGCGCAGGCTCCCTATAATTTGAAATTAATTTGTTTGACTGCAGCATTCAGACAGGAAGGTTGGGAATTTATTTAATTCATTTTTCTCCCTGTGCAAAAAGGAAGCAATGAAATTTCCAATCGAGACTCCAAGAAAACAGGTGAACTGGGATCCTCAAGGTTGGTGATTCTCTACTACTATCATTACTATAATAATAGCAATTATATTATTTCTTGTGTCTAGTGACTTGTAGGAGAGTATTTGACTCCAAATGGGAGGAGACGCTGGATGATTGTCTGTTTCCCATGTGCACTGCTCAGTCTTTTTTGCTCAATCCTAGCGGTGCATTAGAAAATGCTCCTCAAATGTGGAGTTGGGTGGGTGCGTGGGTAAAACCTCTTCTAGATGTAAGTTTTATAGTTCTATATTTGATATCTCTCTCCGCTCCCTTTTTCTTGAGTATTTTCATGACAAACTTGCCTGGGATGGCTGTGATCTCTGGCTCACAGCATTGTTTGTTTTATCTGTGGCTCCTTTGTTGTTTCTAGTGATCATTGTCTCTGCTAAATGGGTGGTACAGGAGTGGGCACAGATGTGACTACTTGCTAAGGGCTCCTCCATGGCAAATGTTTGTTGGCAAGCAACTGGAGCAAAATGGTGCTTCAATATAGTCAGTAGTGTGAACAGTATAAAAAAACACATTAAATGGAGCCCAGAGGGACCTTCAGACTCTTTACTCTGTCCTGTTAACAACTGATCAGCCTGAGTGGATAGTTTGATTAACTCTGTAGCAAGGTTTGGAGTCTATCGTGGGAAGTGTGTTTGTGTGGTGGTGAAAGGAGATTTACGCCAGTGCAGTGGTTTTCAATAAAATAATCTGAATGGTGTTTTAAAATAAACCATAATGAAATGCTCTCCTTTCCTGGCATAGGGAGGAGGTTCACATGCAACCTACAGAAAAGTGGCTGAAAAAAACCCTACTGGTAATTTGTATACTAGTGTGTCATCTTTCTGTGCATCAGTACAGGAGCAGAGCAACTCGAAGCCATATGCTCAGGTTTGCAGCAGAACTGCTGGCAGCTAAGCACTGTACAGCAGTACTTGCAGGAAGTATGAAGTGATAGCACAGGCTTTCATTATTCACCTTTATTCTGCAGGTTTGGTTTTAGTGGTCAATTTGCCTGTCATCCTCTATGCCCTAACATCTACCAAATGAAATGTTAGAAACAGTTTTTCCTGGTGTAGAAGGAATACAGCAGAACAGACATCTTTCTGCTCAGCAGATCTGTTTGAAGAGTATACACAATTAAGCTTTAGGTTAAACCTTACTACATCTTTAATTAGGTGAAGGCTGAAATAGCCATATCAGTCTCCTCCACCGTCAGGTTTACGATGAACACATAGATGTTAGTGCTAACACAGAACTGATTATTTTAATAACAGTATATTCCTTATCATAGGATATTCTGCATGGCAAAAACTTGCTCTTCACAGGTGCTTTTCTGAATGTGTATGTGCTGTAGTTTCATTTTAATTCATTTTATGTGTTACAAAATGTCTTTTAATGCAAAAAACCCTTTCCTCCTTTCCCCTGAGAAGACGCACAGGAGGCTGTACTGATGGCATTCTGTATGCAGCTCCTTTGCTTGGCAATCAGCTTCAAAGCATATGGATCCAACAGGTGGTCAGTCACAATTTCCTAATGTCTCCAAAACTGTAGTGTACTGTAATACTTAAAAGACCTTAAACCCTGCAGGTTTCCTCCTTGCCAAGCTGAATCCCTGGTAGGGACTGCAGAATTCTATCACTTATTTCCTCTTTATATATTGGCGGCATTAGGCAGGCAGCAAGAATGCTAATGGAAAGGAAGGAAGCAAAAAATGTTAGTTTCTAATTCTCCAGGGGACTCAGGAAATAGGTAAAATTTGGTGGAATGGAAAAAAGCAAATTGGTAACGAAAAGTTGTCTAAGACCCGACCCTTTGACCAATAGAGGAACAGTGCAATGATGTTGTACTCACATAGTGCCACTGAAGAATTAGTGATGTGGGTAGAAGACAAGATGATAGTTCATTGCTTTTGAAATGAAAATAGATTTCTGTAGGTGTAAATGTTAGCAAAAATCTACACAAGATCACTTACAACCCTAAAATGAATTTGATTTACAGTCACATATGTAGTCTGTCCTCTGGATGTACATGTGAAGAATGATGTAATGTTTTTCATTGGATGTGATATCCTTGGAGTTAAGAACTGAAGGAGCTTTTCTCAGATACAAAGATCAACATGTAGAAAGCTGGTGGTGCAAGGATACAGCATCCTAAGTATTAAAAGCAAAGCTCATGTCCAGTTAATGTTCACGCTCAAATACCAGTTTCATCTCAATGCGTATTGTATGATCGTGCCCTGTTCCGTTCATCAGACAGAGAACGTGCAGTTTCCACAGTTTCGTCTAGTAGGATTTGTGCTAACTTATGCTAACAGTACTTGAAATACATCAATTGATGTTCCTGGCAAGCAAGTTAACAGTCCAGTGATGTAAGTGAGATCTATGGTATCTCAAAGACTGTTTAGATCTGATTATTCCAGGCAATATTTTCTAGAAACTATACACATTTCTAAATGCCAGGGCCCTTGTTGTGGGGATATGGCTGGCTGGTTTGGCATGGGACTGATGCTGATTTGAACCCAGGTCAGAATGATAGTTATTGAAATGAATTAATGCTCAAACTCCATAATGCTGACTGAACTATAAATATTTATGTAGATAAATAGATTAGAGCCTGCTAGTAGCTTTCATCTGGCATAAAACTGGTATTCTCAGTTCACAACAGCAAAGATCAATATACCATAGAAAGACTTTGTGGAGAGAAGAGGTTTAAAAGAATAGAATTGACATGAGGGATGGTGCCTGACAGACAGCTAATGGAAAGCTGTTTTCTCAGTCATTAAAATGGAAAGAATAGGGCATGGAGACTGAGCTGTGTTTTTATCCTATTGTGTAGTGTCTTCATTTGTCTTGGGTATAAAGTATATATCTGTGTGTTCCCTGTAAATGCTGAGTGTGTTGTCTAGCCATACCAAGTATTTCATAAATCTGGAAGTAAATAGGGTCCAGATTCCTTCAGTGAAGCTCCCTACTATTCCAGGCAATCAAACTATGTAATCCCATTAACAAAGATCAAACTCCATCCCAAAAGTCACTGGGACTTGTCCCTGACATTCAAATGTGAACTATGTGAAAAATCTCATATGTATTGATTAAAAAACATACTAGTCATACACAGTGAGTGAATGGGGTAAAAAATGAATAAAAAATCAAAGCAGGCACCTCAAGAATGTTGTAGGGAGAGCTGGACACATTAAGTACGGGTACAAGTTTTTACACCTGGTCTTACATTAAAAAAAACCCAACAGCAAACAAACAAAAAAAACCCAACCAAAAACCCAAAGTCTGCCATTTGTGTTACTGATGGAATCAGCCTGGGTATACACAATCACTGCCTATCACTGATTTTTGCTTCTCTCATTTGGTGCAATTCAGGTAAAGCAATAATAATAGAAATCAGTGAAAGACCAGAGCTTCAGTTTCATACCTCATATAACTTCACATTTATAGATTTTGGAATGTAAGATTGGGTTTATAGCAACATGTGAAGACCTTAATTCTTGTAATTGTTCTCGTCTCTCTTCTTTCCTGCATTCCTCCTGCTGTTTGTTACACCCACCTGTTGTCTGTGCTTAAATTGTCTTATAATCTCTGCACATATATTTTTATACAGTACCTAAAACACAGCGGGTCCCTCATCCTGACTGAGACATCTGGAAGTTACAGCAATAATTTCTTTTTCCTCCTATCTGCTGAATTATTTGCTTACAGTGGCTGTTTCTTTATAGAAAGGAAGGATAGATGGGACTGTTTCCAATATGCTCAGAAATTATTCCCAAGTATACCTGTATTGCAGGCTGATGATGAGATGCCTTTTCCCCAGGGAAGGATGTCTATCTTGGTGATGTTCCATTTGCTGCCTAGCAAATGGAGTTTAGTCTTGTTCCATCCTTTATGCCTGCAGATTTTTGCTGTCATTGCAATGATATGGATTGTCAAAATCTTCTGAATTTCCGGGCAGATGTTTATCTCTACACAGACCTTTTGGAGCGCTGGAGTTTTGATGTAACTTCCTTTCACAAAGACATTTGTGTAGGATGGTTTTCTGCAGTTTGGAACCCTAAAATTCTGCATTTATTATCATTCTTACATTTAGCGTAGAAGTTAGTGGTCCATGGGGAATTCACACTGTAGTTGAAAGCCTGGAGTGCCTCTTCAGAGGAACTGATTTACTGTTTAACCTTCAGTAAGCCGCTTACTGTGGCTCCTTTTCCTCCCCTTTTCCTGGACCGAAAAATGGGGATATTAATACTTCCTTAATGCACAAGTGTGTTGTGAAATATAATTAACTTGTTTAGAGCAATCTAAGATCTGCTACTGAAAGAAGAGCATATGTATTGCAATCAAATGCTAAAGCAATTAGGAAGTAGCAAAACAGCCTGTCATCATCCACAGATCACATCAGTTAAGAAATAAGGTTATCTCTGCACTTTACAACTAGAGGAAACTTGTATTATTTGTGCTTCTTTATGGACACTGAAGGCTCAATTAAGTTTCCCATTAGAGGTATCTAGAGACCTTTGATATTCCTCAGCTGCCACTCCAGAGGGTCTCCAGTCTTCCATAGGTCCTGGGTTAACTGCCATGAGATTTCTCTACCTGAGACACTTCAAGCAGCACTGGACACATATAACTGGGACAACTGAGAAGCATCTCTGTGCTTTCATGCAGATATCAGGATGAGATCATCTATCCCTTGATGACTATTTGTTGGAAAATCTTCAGCATCAGCTACTCAGTATAAATTAAGCTGACGCTGCCTTCAGAGTGTTACAAAATGCTGCAGTTCCTGCTTTTTCTGTTCTTTCATTCAAAGAGACAAATGCAGAAGGCAAACTTGATTATAAAGGTATAGATGAGTAGAATAAGGGATGTTCATTTCTGTCCTCTGATTTCAATAAGATATATAAAAAGAAGTGGAGTGTAACTTTGAGCTAGACACACTCTAGTGTGCACTAGTAATTCATTTCCTAGTAGTTCAGTATAAGAAGACAACTATGGAATGATATAATGTGTAAAAACCAAAAAGTAGTCCTAATCCCAGGAAATAACCCATAGTCAGCAGGGTACTGACCATGTGGTACTTGTATCACAAAATCGTGTTGGCTACTGACCCATCTGATAGATCAGGACTCTGCTATGCCTAATAGGCATGGTTGCAGAACAACTGTAAGGAGTCTAGAGAGATTTGAAGGAGAATAGGAATTGGATAAATAGGAGGACACTGCCTGCGGTGCATGGTGTAGGCACAATAGTGCCAAACACAGTATGGTGGAAGATGTGAGGAGTTTGAAAAACAAATAAAAGAGAATGAAGAACTCAGAACTTTACTAAAGGTTGTATGGAGGGCTGATGAACACTGTGGACCATAATGTGGTGAGAGATGGAAAGATATGACTGAATTATCAGGAGAGGAAAAAAGACATCAGAGAGATATTAGTTTCATGATTCATAGAATCATAGAATCTTAGAATCATAGAATCATAGAATCATAGAATAGTTAGGGTTGGAAAGGACCTTAAGATCATCTAGTTTCAACCCCCCTGCCATGGGCAG
>JANHGB010047425.1:0-119161 GCA_026283785.1 Coracopsis vasa
CCCCAAAGGGGAAAGCATTAATTGCAAGATAATTAAATAAATGTAAAACTACCTGTCTGATTTGAAATTAGATTTTTTCATTTTGATCTAGAAAGCTGGTTTGCCCTACATGCTCTTTTAAATGAGCACTGCCTTCAGCTATTTTTCAGCTCACATAGACCACCACAATGATAGCTAAGCCATTCAAATGTTATTCGTTTTATCTTAATGACCTATTTCGAAAATTAGCTGCTTTTTCATGTGTGGGAAACTGAGTCATAGAGAAATAAAATGTCCTGGTCATAGCTGTATTAGATCTGTACAAGAGTTGGGAATGAAGTGTAGATCTCCTGAAACCTTGTGTGTGCGGCTTGACAAGCAAAAAATAAAACAATTCAAGGGAAAACGGGTTGCTAAATAAACAATTGTATCCTAATCTTTGTCCTGACTCTTTCCACTCTGCTCTTAATCCTAATTTATGCTCTCTGTTCCTAAGCCAAGAGCCAGAGTGAACACAAGAAGGGGTAGCGTTTTTGTCAACGTGTTTTGGGTACCATGAATAATTCAGAATTTTACTTCTGTGTTGCTCATGTGCAGTCATCATTTGGGAACAACTAAAAAGAATAGTGAGGGTGACGATTAGTTTCTGGAGCGGCTGCATGAATTGTGATGAGGTTTGACTGGGTTCTAGATGCCTGCAAAGGTTTACAAATGTAGTTATTGCGCTGTATTTTCTGTCTGTGGTTATTTTCTGGTACATCCTGAACGCTTTCCTGCCTGTTTACTGATTGTACTGTATTAAAAGCATAGAATTCTACCTGTTGTGTTATGGCTACAGGGACTGTTCTCCCCTCTGCTATTTCTGTGTTGCTGTTACATTGGTTCATAAAAATTAGGTTTTTTAACAGCAGTCCCATAGGATACGTCTATGCTTAGATGAAACATCCATTTGAAGACATTGATTAAGGACTAAAAAGAGATGTATGCAACCATGTCTGTCTGCAACACCACTTCGAAGCATGCACTTGTTCAGGATAAAATTAATACAGATTAAGATCCCTTGCAGTGGCCGAGAGCCAGAGTGGAGCTTTTGCTGGTGTGTAATATTTAGTGTTGATTCACTTGGCACAGTGAGTTTATGTGCCTGTCCAGGGATGGAGTAGCATGGCCTCTGGGCATTACCCATGAGTTCACCTTTTTCTTTTTTTTTTAAAGAAGTGATGCTTGTTCATCTTTAACTGTGGAAAACATTCCTGGCAGAGCCTTAATGCAAGAGAAAAGGCCTTTTGGGGGCCAAAGCAACTATGTGAGCCCTATAAGACTTGCAAGTGTTTGGTAACTAACCTCAACACACAAGCTTATTGAAGCAAAATGGGAAATGCCTTGCAGATGATATGCTTCAGCCAAGCTGATTCCCTGAAACTCAGCTGCTGCAGAATGACAGCTCTCAAGGTCACACCAAAGAGATGTGAAAATGCATGGAAATAAACCCAAACTGTAATCTCTGACAGATTGTATAGGAAGATCCAGCTGTATAAGAAATCCGAGGTAACATGATATTTTCTGTAAAGCAGAAAACTCTTCGTGGTGTGAGCAAAGCTTCTGAAATAATCTCTTCCTCTCTGCTTTTCTTCTTTCTGCTCTCATTTCAACGGCCATTGGATGATGTGTTACCCACTGGCTTCAAACCACTGCAGGGATCCCCGCAACTAAGGGCAGACTTCCCACAGCAATTCTGGAGGGCTTAGCAGGGCTTGTTCACTCTGAAGCATTTCTTCAAGGCTTTTCCCTCCTTCCCATGGCAATCTTTTGCTGGGTGCTCTTGCAGACACTGTCTGCTTTTAGTGTGTTTACTGATTTCCAGCTTTTCCACTGGCAGTGCAAATTCAATCAGAATTTCATATTAGTTCAGCAACCCACAGCAAAAGTAAAGGCCAATAATATTGGAATATGATAATAGCCTTGTGCACAGGCTTGCAAAATTTGCTGTAGCAGCTTGCATGCTATTACCTAAAATCTCTTAACATTTATGCATAGCCTAACCAAGCAGGGTAAAAAAACCCTCCATCTCCAGAGCTTTTTAGGGGCTAAATTAGACAAAGTCTGCTAGGAATACATTTGATGGTGATTTGGGTTTGAGGGCGTACATTAGGTGACTTTTCAAGCACTACTTTTCTAGGATTTCGTGTTTCTTCTGAGGGGAGCAAAGGAAGGAGAGTTTCATTTGTTGACAGTGTTGTAAATAGGTTTCTCTTACTTAACTCCATGTATGAGTGCAGCTGTTCACAAGCACCATGCATGGGAAAGGAGCCATCCCCTCATCTTCTAGATGTGGCACAAGACAGCAGCCTGTCCCCCACTCTCCTGCTTGCTCTGTGCTCATTTGTGGGGGCTACTGTCAGGGTGATGAAGCCAGTGGTCATGTCATCTCTGTGGGGACAGAAAGAAGACCAGACACCATGGCTTGTATCAAGTGGGACAGGGTGCTTTGGCCAGAAAGCCAATAGGAGGCCAGGAATTGATCTAGAAGCACTGCCAGGCTATTCAACATAAGCTCCCAGCTTCTGTCCTATGCCCTGACTGAAAGTGCAAATACATCTAAGCAGTCTCCTGGCTGTTAAAATCAGCCTTTCAGCAAAAGGAGTGCTGTGTCTTGCTGGCTGCAGATTGCTGCTCCTTTTTGTCTGGTGGCACTTCCACAATCTCCTTGAGCTGTCTCGGAAAACTGGTTGTGTTTGTCCAAAACTACTTCACTCCTCTGCAGCACTAAGCCTCATACTGCCAAAGAGGAGGTTAGGCAGCTGCTCTCCTTCATTCCCCCTTCTGGGACAGAGCAGTTGTGGGCTAGGTTGATGATGCATAGTGTATGGCATGCAGCAAATATAAAAATTGGCTTGTGGAGCATGCTGCAGTATGCCTTCAGATGGGTGGAGATGGGTCTGTTGGACTGGTAGAGCAGTAAGATGTCTTCTCTAATGTCTGTGAGAGTATTGCTTCTTGAAAGGAGCATACTTGTGAAGGCAGAGTGGGAGCAGAGGAATTGGGAATATCCTTTCATGGGTAGGAGGAAATCGAAGGCAGCAGTGTCTAAGCTGAAATAAACTGAAAATAGGACAAGCAAAAGCTCTACAGGATGCTCAGAGACACAGCAACCAAACGTGGTTACCATCATGCTGAAAACAGCAGGTACAGCTCCTTCTGGACATGTGTTGCTGGATTGGGTCAGTGGCATTTCAAAGATCATGGCGTGACTGCATGAGACTACATGGAACGCAGTGAAAATTGGCCCTGTTAATTTTTCTGCTTTGGTTATGGTCTGTCCTAAGCAAAACCAGATGTCAGACTGAGTTTGGGAAGGGGTTCATGCAAGTACTGGCAGGAAGGTTCTGTGCTTGATGTTAATGCTTCTGTGTTCAGCTGTGGATCTATTTCAGCTTAGTGAAGACAGTACAGTTTATCCTAAGAGGAAAAATACATTATTGTTAACCCATTATTGATCTTGTTAATTATAGTAATTGATCTAGTATTAACTTTGCACTGGAGCTCTACCTTGTCAGTTTGCAGCTAGAGATAATGCTGACTCAAAGATGTAATCATGTGAAACACTAACTGCATGGAGTTGTTATTTCTTAATAGATCACCAAAGATTTGAATGATAGTGACAAGTAACTGATTCACCTTGCTGTGTTTATGGAATTACTAAAAACCTAAAGCTATTATATTGAGTAAAGGGATCTTAAGTGTTCTCTTAATTAATATTTTAACAATTCATGTGTAATTATTTGAACTTTCTAAACTGTAAATTATACTGCTACAAATTCATCCTTTCTAGTCATACAGGATCTTCATGGTGGTTTAGAGTGCATTAACTCCCTTGAAAATCCTTCAGTCATTTCTGTGCAATTTATTCTCCTGTTTTCTGTAATGAGTTAATCTATTTTGAATGAAGTTGAGTTACTCACTGTATGACTACACTGTAAAAGCTGCTTCCAGTTCCCATATCAGCTGGATGGCACAGCCCCACTTCCAGTTCCCCAGCATTATTGCTGCTTCATGCTCAGGTCTGCACAGGAATATGTGCATGGGTCCTGCCTCATTGGGATTGTTAAGAACAAAGACAGACAAACTTGATAGCTGGTCTTCAAAGCTTTGCCAGCTTGGGGAATACCTGCATGTACAATTGCCCTTAAAATCCTTTCTGAACTTATTTGGCATTTACCACTGCCCAGCCACAGGCCAGGCTCCTATTATGCTCACTGACTCCTGGACCCAGAAGGAAGTTCTGCTCTATAGATTCAAGTCTAAGGAAATCTTTCCTATTGACATTTGGTGAGGGGCAGAGGGAACTTGTTCAAAGGTCACTGTCTGGAGTGAATCCAGGCTCATAGGCAGATGATGTATATGCTGCATCCTTGATGATCTTGTTATTGGAAAATTATGAGAAACTAAGGTAAATGACACAGTCCCTGTCATCCTACCTGCAAGGCTTGTAGGGTGTTTGGAATATATAACCATTTCTGCTAATGATCATTCTAAATGCTGCAAACAGCTGCAGGTGCTTTATTATTCAAGATAAATCATTGCCTTCATTTGTTTCCATCAGAAACTGATCTCTGAGGATGGGAAATGAAGTAAGTGACTCTTTTGACAAGAATTACATATTATTGTAGCTTTGGCATTATCAAGATCTGGTTTATCAGGGTGACAAAGTTATGTGTTTCTAATATTGAGCTGAGGGATATTTAGTTTGGAGGGAGTATTTTTGAGAAACATGAAGAATGAAGAGAGAGTGATGTAGGGGGAGAAAATTTGGAAAACTTTCTAGCAGCACTTTATGTATGAAAAAGATGCTTAGGTTTTGAAACTAGAAGAACAAATAAGGGACACACATTTTGCTATCAGATACTTAACCTAGCACTTGGTCTGACACATCTGCAGGGGTTTATAAAGCACAGTTCCGGGTCAACAAAGGGCATGAGGTTTGTATTAAGTTCAGCTGTCATTCGTGTGTTGAAGTGTTTTGTTCAGTCCTGGCCTGCAGTCTGATTTTTAGCTCCCATCTTTACCAGGTACTAAGTGCCTTCAATACCCTAGTGAATAGCAATTAATGACACTCAACTACTTCAAATGCTGGATAAATTGCAGCATCTTCCAAAAGTGGCTATTAGAGCTAATCAGAAAATGCTGTACTTCCTGCAGAAAATGTCAACTTCATGTTTTTGTAAACCAAAAGCAATCAGAATAAGTTCTTACTCCAAGGAAAGATCCTTTAAAATAAAACCACATACTTTTCATAAATATTCTCTTTGGTCAACCCCCCAGATTTCTGTCAAAAGGTTTTTGCTTGGATGTAATTGTTATTGCTAATACTGCCAAATATTGTGATCCAGTTGCAAGGAATTTTAATAGAGGCTCATTTAAGGACTGCATCCCCTTGAACTGACTATGCGGTTAAGAGTATTATGGCTAGTGAAATTCTGGGGAGAAGTATTGCAAAGCAAAATATCAGTGTTTAAAAAGGATGACACTATAAAAACCTCTTGAGGCTTGAAATTTATGACCATCTCTACCACTAAAGAGTTGAGTCAAGGCAATATTTCAGTGCAAACAAATCAAATGTGATTATTTCATTGAACTTGAGCCATATTTAGATGTTTTTCAGATCTGGCATGAGTTCAGTTCTTATTTTGTTAAAATTGTGAAGTTAAATGAGTTTAAAGATTTCCTGCCTATGCATTTGGCATGCAGAATGAAGTGCGTAAGCAGGTGCTGCCGTTGAGCGCTATGTTTTTGGAAAGCACTACAGCTTTCATTTGATATTGAAGAATTTGAAATAAATGTTATTGTGTCAAAATCTCTTTGGCCATTTCTGAAATCCAGCTATTTGCCATATTCTGTTTCTACAGCTTATTTTTACTGCTTCGGACTGGGCATCCAGAGGGTATAACTGTATTCTTATTTAGTATCATTAATATTTTTAATTACTTTTGGGGCAGTATTTAATTCCTTATGAGTTTTGCCTCTCACTGACATTTCTAGAGCAAGTTAGGTTACATTTGCAAAAGGTGTAGTTGATGGTAATTTAGTATCCCAGGGATCCTATTTTACAGCATTAAACAGTATTACATTGCATGCTATTGCAGACATAAAATTGCACACTTGAAAAATTAATCTGAATAAGGCAAGTATTCATGCTGCTTTCTGGAAGCTGTAGTTATAAGGGAGAGATGTGTATTTGACTATTTTATCAGACTATTTTCTAGGGAGAAAATGAGCAGCTAAACTTTTCTTCCAGCCAGTAAACAGATCCATAAGTCTCAGACTTCACCTCTGGTTTAAACTGTAAGAGGAGTAATACTAATGTAAATGGGAATAAAGTTTCACGTATATTCTGTTGAACTATTTGATATCTGAGGTTGTTTGAACAATTCACTGGCCAATATAAGCTTGAAAGATTGATGTTTCAAAATAAATATCTCCACCAGTGACACTACCTTCACAAGCAGATCTGCTTGGCAGAAAGGCAGTAACTTTAGTCCAAGTTTTTTAATGAATATGCTAAAAATTCACTGGAGCCAGAAGCTCTGAAAAGCAATTGCCAGCAGAGGATGACACTATAAAGTGCATAAAGGAAGTAGAGCATCAATGTGTGGGATTCCAGCTGATGGTCCCCAGCAGCCGCACACCCTACATCTCTATGGCATCTTGGACAACATTTCTGTGGAATTCATATGCTTTTGTACAAGGCAATTATCAGTCATTTTGAGCAAGCCAGTGTGGTGGTTTGCTGCCAGTGCTTAGCGCTAATGGCTTGCTGCCTGCCATCCTCGCATTGGCAGGCATGAAGCCAGGCTGAGTTTTTGTGGAGGGCAGTGCAGCCATTCTTGATGGATGATATTTTGTATAACGTGGCTGTTTATTTGGAGTTTATGTTTCTTCCTATTGACTGTCTGCTTCCAGGTGTCAAAGAGGAAGCTTTGCCATGTGTGCTTTTTAATGATGTTCTGGGGCGGGGAGGGGAGTGATATGTTTTAAAAAAGCTCAGATTCCTTTGTCCCAAACCTACTGATTTCCTGCAGTGCAGTAAAATGCTCCCAATCAAATTAACCCAAAGCCAGCTCAACTCTGTCCAGTTAGCTTATAGTGAGAGCTGGCTAACCCATGCAATGAAAATGAATTCATTCCTAATTTAGTCTTGGTTTTCTGTCCCTCTGATGTGTGAGTTGACCCTGATTTCAGCAAAGGCATTATTTATTCCTGGGTATTCACTGTATAGATCTTGTAAATAAAGCCTGTAAATTGTTTGCTTTGACTATTTGCTGCTTGAGAGATGTGGGTACATTATTATGTTTAATCAGAGCATGCTCAGAAGCAGTATTTTTCATGAATGGCTTTATCCAAATATAATGAATATGATTCTTCTGAATTCAGTGGATTTTGGATTAGGTCCGAAATAAAAAGCATATGGAAAACAGCAGTGAGGATTTATTTCAGTGTGTGCATTTCTTATTTTTTTTTTCTTTAAGATATTGTCATATCTTACACCTGCTTAGATACAGGGACCAGACACAACTGTAACTTTGCTACTGGGTTTTAGAAATAACTGAGAAGTTGAATGATTCTCGATGATTTAGAATACGATTCAACTGGAAAGGCTGCTGCTTAATAGCAGTGCCTGGTTTGGGGCAATTTTCTCTAAGCAGTCAGGTGGATAAATGCATAATATTGAGAAATATTTAGAGGGGGGTTCTTAAAATATGTAAATTAGTCTCTTATGCAAGGTGAAAACAGTGACATTGGGAAACATTAGTCAGCCTCAAGAAGTAATATGCACCCATTTTCAGTTGCTTGTGATTCTGGCAAACTTTTACCAGTTTGAGAGGAAGTTAATTAGCTGTCTGTCTTGGACCACAGTTTCCTGTGGAAAATTAGCCAGAAAGTCTAGTGAGAAATGGTGTTTTTTAGTTAAGCTCAAAATTGAATGCTTCTGTGAAGGTCTAGGGTAGCCCTTTGGGGTTTTGCAGATACTGTGTCCACATTCCGGTGATGTACTCATCTCACAGCGAACAGGTGTGTTATTGGTAAATACTATAAATATTCACAGGCTTAGGAGGATAGGACAGGGCTTTCTGACAATGCCTTGGGCATGGTGGTAGAGCAAATGAGCTTCAGCAATACCATCCAGCCTAAAGTATTCCAACTTGATTGTGATCTGGCTGAATATGCTTTAGTTCAGGGTTGAACAGGGCTTGTCTTTGTTTTTCTGTTTAAAGAAATACTTGGGTTTGTTTTTTTGGGACAAAGGTTTAGGAACTTAAATTCTGTCTTTGGCAAGCTCACATCAAGTATGTTCATGTACGGACAGTCATCTCTGTCTAAAGCTGTGCCTGACTGATGGTGTTGCAGGGAGATTAGCGGGACTAAGAGTTATGGAAAGAGCTATTGAGGCTGAAAATAAAACAAGGAGCTGTGGTACAGGGAAATGGGTAGGTCCAGGAGGATGCTTGAACTTGTTACAAGGTTCAAATTTTCAGTCAGACAAGCTGTTTGCTGCACTCACAAAACCTCCTGTTACTTACTAATCTTGAATGAAGTGGGGCCACATGGAAAAGTGCATGTGGTTCTATTAAAGAAATAGGTTTAGGACACAAGGAAAAGCCTGCCTGGCTGGTGGTGTTCTCTTTAGATTGCAGAGTTGGATGCTGCCTGAAAATGTTCATAGCAGAGGGTAGAGACTTTGCAGACAAGGTGGGGAATGCTCTCCTGTGCATAGCTTCTCTATGGAGATACTGTTCTACTGGAAACTGGATCATGTTCTTTACGGATTAATTTTCTTTTTAATGACTTCTTTTTTCTGAAATGTCAGCCACACACACAGCATCCTTGTTAGTAGTTTTATATATATATATAAAAATAATAATATATCTAATATATATTATGTAAATAATATATATATTATATAAATAATATATAAAATTCTAGTTTAGCTTTACAGGAATGAAACATTCTTAAAATACTCCTGTCTGCCATGGAGGATAGGAAACGCTCTTCTGCATTATCTACTTTGTTTTATTCCTGTTGGCCACTAAGAAACCAGGTTGGAAATGAATGTCTCTTCCTAGGTAGTGGTTTCTTGTTTAGAATAGGCATGTTTGGGAAAAAGTAGTATGTTGATGTTCGAGAGGACTGTTTCCTGGGTGGTTTGAAATGGCAGCCTGTTTCAGACGTACTGAGTTCATATGCAGTAGGTGATAAATCTATCAACTCCCACCACATGGGGTATGAGGAGAACTTGCTCCATATTCTGGTAAACCAGTTCTCCTAAGCTCTGTGCTGGCTAAATTTTATACTTTCAATTTCTCACTCTCCTGGGTCTTAACAATTTCTATAGACAAGCAGATTTATTCCCAGCATGTACATTACAAGAAACTACTGGTTTGGGTTTTAACAGAGTAGCCTGTTATTCTGAATTCAGTGAAATAAAGCAGATTTTTAATGTGAAGAACGTAAAGCTATTGAAAGATTCAGTGTGTGAGGGAACAGAGCCTTGAGCTTCTTTCCAAAGACAACATATACTCTTTATTCCCTAGGAAATACCACAACTGGAGTAAACCTGATCCCACTGAAATCAATGGAAGTTTTACTATTGTCTTTGCCAGTAACTCATTCCTTTTCTTTATTTTACATCTAGAATACAGTAGATGGAATGCTTTGGGGTATAATATTCTGAGTTTTGAGTGTTTTTTTTCTTTTTGCAAGGGAGATTTTACATTTCTTATGCCATGGATTAAAAATGTCATGGCAGAGCACTGTTTCAATCAACAGTTTTAATGATGTGTGATTATTCATAGCTTTCTGAAAATGTCATAAGTAGTTCCACTTCACATGATAACATATGCTTTCTAAACAAATACCAATGAACTATCTTGGTTCACAATTTCTTACAGTAGAGCTACAGGCTCCTGAATAAAGAAGGAAAACAATATTTGATAAATGGCAAAAAGTACAAGTCCAAAGAGATCAATCATTAAATAAATGCAGATGTTTACTCTTCAAAGCTGCTGTCCCAGGATTTTATCTATACTGCTTTAATTACTCTGATCTGAAAAATGCCTATTTTGCTTTTCTGAATGAAATGCAGTATCGACCTTAATTGTAACGTCTCCCTCCTTAAATATTACAACAGAAGAACTCTGGCGAAAATGCTATACTACCGCGTCCAAAGTGAATTTGGGGCCTAAAGGAAAGATGTGATTTCTGGCACTGGTGTGAGTACCTCAAGCTATATGCCAGTGATACCAAGTAATACTGCGTAAACCATGCTAAGATTTTGATAAAATAAACTGTCATCTCTGAACTAAAGATTACTCCTGTCATCTGCTGTATATAATAAAGGAGGGTGACAGCACTCGGGCTGCTGCAGAATGATGAGCTGCGCGGGAGAAATACCGCTTAAAATCATCTGTGTGGCAGTGACACTTTAACCCTTTTTGTTTGAAAGACAGTCAGTCAGAGATAGAGACAAGTAGGTGGGAGGGGAGTAGCAGGATGTGGGGCTGTACGGTCACTTCTGAAGAGCTCCATAATTCCACCTCCTGGGAGCTGAGGATGATGAATTAAATGTCACCAACTGCGTGCAATACGCAGTCAGGAGTGCCAGAAAGAGCTGCTAAATGATCTAATCACTCCCAGGAGGTCAAGGGAGCCTCAGCATTAAACTACACCCTGTGCTGGAAAGAGCCGAGATCATCTATTACTAAATGTTAAGGAAAGAAAATTTAATCTCTTAGTTGGTTAAATATTTTACTTGCACACTTCAGGGGGCAGCAGCATTTTTAAAAAGCCTAGTTTGGACCAGGGTTTTTTTTCCAGTTGCTATACTTACAGGGTCATCTCCATGTGCTTCACTCCCACAATAACTTCTTCCTTGTGGGATTGAAACTTGCTCTGTTTAATGATGACAAAGCTGAAATGCTTTTTTGTGTAACACAAATACTAATAAACATAGAACTAGCCTCAACAGCCTTTAGGGCAGTTGTGTTGTATCACAGCTATATTGTTTATATTAAAATCTCAATGTTTACTGCAAGGATAGCATCCCACAACAACTGTGTGAAAATACCTCTCCTTGTCTGCCTCATCAGAGTAAATTGTAGTAGGAGAAGGTGTTTCAATTTGATGAAAAAAGCCTCCAAACTTGTACAAGCCTAAGGCAGGGGTAAAATACACCACCAGCGGTCATATAACCTCCAACCAAATTTCCTTTATACAGTATAGGTGAAAATGTATTGGCATTTGGCAAGCAGGATTCTGCATTTGCCAGCTCATTACTCAGTACAGTTATAGCGCATGGACAGTTGTTGTTGGAAAGCTATAGGGAGAAAAATGTCACTGATATTCAGTACATTTATAAATAGTAAGGATGCCTGCAGTAGATGCACTTAGCTACTGAGAACTTACACTGTGTGTTCAGCCTAATTAAACGCAAGGTTGTCTCTTATGTTTTCAGTGCAGGTTCTGCTAAAGACTCTTGTGACAACTATTGTGGTGTATGGGTTAGATGTCTAAATGGTGGGAAAATAGATATGTAAGCCCTAGTCACTTAAGCTTTTAGAAAGGTTACATTTCATTGCTTTTCGTATTTTATCCAGTTCTTACTGTGGAAATGCTGTACTTTAGAAAAATCATTATGCAGATCAAGAAACATGAGTGTTGCTACCACAGGAGGAAAAATATAAATAATTGAATTTTGTGATACCTTTTTCACAGTCCTAATCTCATTAATATAAAACAATTTTAGAGATGGAGAAAAGCTGATAACAGCATTGGACTCATGAGATATTTCTGTTTTCCATCCATCAGGCAGGTAATTGTGGGAGTTATGACTTTGTTAGGCAGAAATGTACAGCTCTAAAGAACTGATAACTGAGCATCTCTGCTCAGCAGACAATGGAGCTGCATCCAGTAATTGAATACATCAATAAGCTTTCACATCTCGTATAACTTCAGTGCCCTGGACAGGATAGCATTAGACATAATCATATTTTGATCAGGAGAAAATAGAAGTTGGATGAAATAATATCAATTTTATTTACAGGGCAAAAAAGAAGCCATACAGTCTGTGACAGAAAAATGATTTTTTTGATCTGGCTTTGATCTGGCTCTGGGCTTTGATTTGGTGGCAAATGGGTCTATAACTCATTTACACCAGCTGCCAGGCTTTTTCAAAGCACAGAACATTAAGCAGAATCCTGCTTCAAGGAATAAATATACAATCAACATAATAAATGGTGACAAAACAGCCCTAGCTCATTCTTTACAGTTTCAAGTCGTTACAGCCTACACAGAGCACTACAGATACTCAGCTCAAAAACTGCATATTGATTTGAGACCGCTTTGGACTAAACAGCATCTTTTGTGTAAGACGTTAGAATGAGGGTCTAAGGAGGATGGTGGTTTTGGGGGTGATTTTGTTTGAATTTTTATTTACAACAACACTTGCAGTGTGTGGTAAGAAGAGGAAAGATTATTGGGGAAAACAGGAGGGAGGGCGAAAGAAGGCTCATTTATGCTTGAGTGAAACAGGACACTTTTCACAATGATGTTGGCAGTCTTTGTGCTCTGGTCAGGATGGTGAAAGGAGACAGGCAGTGCAGGGCAGCACAGGGAGGAAGCCAACAGTGCCTATGTTTAAATAGGATTAAAGCTGGCAAGGGGCAAGAGATACGGTATCTGCTTGCAGAAAGCCCAAATGTTTTGCTTTCTTGCATGAGGAAGGGCAGCAAAGAAGCTGAATTCTCCTCTCAAAGCCTGGAGCTGTTGGAGAGCTGTGCTTGCTTTCCTGCTGGCTTGAGGTGAAGTGGTGCATCAGCTGTAGAAAGCTTTGAACCCTGCCCCAATGCATGTAATGCTGGGTCTGTGGCTGTGAGTCTTTGAGCTTCAGGTTGTATGGAAAACTGTGGTTTGAGCCCAGACCACCCTTCAGGCAGCCCAACTAGCATGGCTGAATTTCCAGTAGTCCTATGCTCAGAGACATGTGTGTTTTCTTTAAGGCACTTAATCTACTACTTAAATAATGATGCACTTAACCAAGGGCTGTACTGTGCACTTCTGTGTGGAGAAAATGAGCATTGTCATGATGCTGCTTTGCAGGGGCTGAAACTACACAGGAGTAACAGGCCTGTCTTGTCTGCTGGAGAGTTAAATAGCTGATATTTAGCTGTTGAGAGCATTGAAGGTTGGAGCAGTGGTTTTCAGGTTTTCAGACTGGAAGACATGTCCCGAGTGAGAGCTGCTTCTGCAGTTGACTGGATTCACATTTCCTGTGAGAGGGTTCATAAACTGAGGGTTTTCTTTTATTTGTGCACTTTATTCCATGCTGGATCTAAGCAGTGCAGTCTTGCAGAAGGAAATAGCTAAAAGATGGAGTCAGACAAATGTTAAGAAGTAAAGCACACTTTTAACGTGAGACATAACATCCCTGGTGAAGAGCTTTTCAGGTGAAACGATAGGCTTCTGTGGCTTCTAGTCAAGACACAGCCAAAAAGGTTTTATCCTACCACAGGTTATGACCTTAAGCCAGAGCACTTCACTAGGCTCATGAATAGGAATTTAAAATGTAGTCTGGACCATGTTACATAGGTCTGACCAGAGGATCCTCTTAAAACATGATTGTCTACATTAAAGCATATTTAATAATGTGAACATAATATTACAGTTATCTGTTCCCCTGCTTTAGAGCTAGAATAGTTGGAGTACATCAATTTTATCTCTTTTTGCTCTTATCTCTGTTTTGTTCTAGTTGGAGATGTGAATCATTATCTTATATACACACTACTTGACTTGTCAGATTCTAGGGAGGAAATATTTCAATTACTTGAGCTGTTTTGGATAGGCAGTGTAAGTTTCTATGAAATCTTTTCTGCAATTCCCAATTTTTTTCAATAAGGAGCTCTGAAGTAGTTGGCAAGAGACAAATCAGGTTTTAAATACAGGAACAATAATGGAGATGCTTCTGCATCAAATGAAAGTATTATTCAAGAGATTAATTTTATTAAGCACAGTTAGGCCATTTATTTCCATGAATCAGCAGTTTGGTGGGTGACAAGTTCTGGAAGTAGAACTTGCTGTCCCCACAGCAAGCTTGACCACTTCATGGAAAAGGCTCATCCAGTAAATAATAGCCCACAAAATGAAATATAAATTGCATTTATAAATTATATAAATGTATAAATTTATAAATTAATATAAATATAAAAGGCTTTTCTGAGTTGTTGGATGGAGGAATTATTATTTTTTAATTGAGGTTTCTTGTCTCTTTTTGGCTAGATTGTGGTCTTCTGTTATGTAAGGGGTGGCAAATGAAGTTTTTGACTGTCTGTTTAAAAGAAAATGACTCCAATTTGTCTTTCTGAATCCCCAAAGACAAGCACTGAAACTAGCACTCAGTTTCAGTGAGCACCAGCAGAGTCTGTAAGAGCATCTCAGATACTACCGTATGTTCTGTAAATTCAAACAGATAAAATACATCAAGTCATTGAGATCGTTATGTCTGAGGCAGAGTTCCTGCTGTGGGTGGGTGTTACAACGTAAGAATAATTGATTATAGTAGTCATCTGCCACATCCCTTCATAAAAAATGATGTATTTAGCATCATAAACTCCTTGGGTCCTGCTAACAGAGGTGGTAGTGCAAAACAATGCATCAGTTTTTCAAATGTGAGTTGAGTGATAAAAACTTGACTTCTGAGAATCTTATTAGTAGGAGTACATTTTAACTATACATGCTTAAAAGCAATGTGCTGTCACACCAGATCTCCTGGATCCATTCATCGTGTTCTACAACTTTGCTTTTACCAATAAAAGTTTTCTCTACTTTATGCTCACTTCTTATATTTAAAATACAAAGATATGGCAAAATGGTTCTTCCAGGTTTTTTACTTGTCAGGATGTTCTTTCATCTCATTAATCCATGCAACAGATTAATTGGCTTCAGAATATCCTGGGGGGAAGAAAGAAATGTCAGCTATGTTATTGCTTGCTAGGAGAGGGGTAAGTGCTGGTAGGGGACAGCTCACAGTGATTTATGTTGAGATTTGTGTTCCCACAGTCCCATTTCCACTTTAGTATGCTGATGTGATGATGCTGAATTGAGTTCCCACAAAAGAGAAAGACTTTATTTTGGCTGCAAAATAAGTCCTGTGTTTTACTTGAAGTAAAATGTTTGGCTTTATTTTATGGATTCTTAAAAATAATCTGCCACAACATGCACTGGAAATTGGAAAAAGATCAAGGTGTTTTAGGTACTGTAAGTTGGCAGAGACTGGGCACTCTGTGCATGGTGATGTAAAGGGTGGTCCTGGCCACTGAAAACAGAAGGAATAGGTCACACTGGGATAGAGTTTCTCCTCATTGCCACGTTAGCTTCTTACAGCCAGAGAGGTGCTCCACGTGATAGGAATTCATGTTAGGTGTTGAGCTAAGTTGTGAATTTGCACTTGAGGGGACAGGTCCTGAAGACTGCTACCTCACATACCAATCAGGGAGTAATTTTAATTTGGGTACAGCAGTAAGTAACATTGCTGGAGTTTGAGGCATGAATAGGGGAGGCTATCTATGAGTATTAGACATATACTGCCTGATTTTCTTTGAGTCCTCAGCCAAGTCATACACAGCAGTTAGCAACTGAGCCAGCCAGACACATGTACACTGATCCCAGAAGTGTTGCAGAGACTTGGTATTCATCCACAGGGAATACCTTAGTGCTTGTAATGGCCAAAATTAAATAACATCAACTTAAATAAGGCACATAATCCCTATGATTAAAATTCCCTGTAAATAAACTTCAGAAGCTTTTTTCCCCTATGTAAATGCTTTTCTTAAATAATGGGGAAATCAGGATGTGTGGTTTAGAAGCCGGATTCTAGCTCAGATAATTAAAAAATTTCTGACAGTTTCTATAATTTAATGAACATGCTTTCTGAACTGGCAGTTTATATGCCGAGTTTAAAATGGCTTGAAATTAAAACTTAAAATAGGACATTAAGCCAGGAAATAAATCTTAACAATGATAATAGTAATACTGTATTGAAACTTGTTAAGAAATCACAGAGCTGTGGACAGAATTAATAGTTTTAATAGCTACATTAATAATGGCTTCATGCTAAACATTATACATGTTTATTTTCTCACATCTTTGGCAATGTACTTTATCAAGGTCCTATCCTTTATTCTTAAGTGGTCCAATACATAAGTTGGAACAGCTTCTAAAATTCATTTTAGTTGGAATGATTATAATATGGCAGGTCAGTGATCAGCTTTTCTCAGAGATTTATTCTGTTAGATTAATTTCATTTATTGATTTGAGTGTAGTTAAGACATTTTTTTTCCCCAGTGATGTGAATAAGCTTGAACAAAGTGGGTGGTTTTTTTAGTTTGATGGGGATTTTAATCTCATTTCTATCTGCACTAAATGATACAAGTTCACTTAAAATACTGGTTCAGTTTAGTCTGTATTTTGTCTACAATTGCTTCAGACTGGAGGATAATCTGTAATTAACCAAGCATTTTACTAACTATCTACTTAGTCATTAATTTAAAGCATTCATTTTGGTAAACCAAAAGATTTAAAGATCCTTGTAAATAAAAATCCAGTTGTAATATTCTTCATGTATTAAACTTATTCTCACAACTGTTTGCTTTGAGCTTTTTCCTTTTCATTTCAACAGAAATAAAAAATAAATCACAAAAAAAACAGAGTTTAAGCAAAAAGTAGCCTTTTTTTAAAAAAAAACCCAACAAACCAGACCCTGCAGCTTTTTAAATCTCCTACAATTTGAAGGTTTGAAAGCTAATTATATGCATTTACTCATTTATACGAGCAACAGGTGATTGAGTGCAGCTGACGACAGAGCTGAAGGGCAGGTGCTCTGTGTTCTGTAAGCAGAGCTTGCTAGTCATTTGGGGAAAATCAGGGCAAGATTTTCAAAGGAAATATTGCCTAGGATTTTCAAAGCTACTGAAAATTTGGGAAGTCTTTAAAATAGGAAAAAATAAATATGCAATTCTGTGCTTACTTTAAATATTTGCTGGGGAAGGAAAAGAACTCCAAATTAGGAATTGGAACTACAATCTTCCTTATTACCCTGCAACTGACCAAGTAAACACCAGCTGTGTAAATGCAGGATCTATCAAAGGGGAAGCTTTTGCTAAACAGACCTTATAAATGAGGTTTATCTGCCTATAAGCCAACTGAGCCCCCCACTCCCCTGCTACTAAAAGATACTACTAAATTTCTGTATATGTTGGTTTGTGTCACTTCAGACAGAAATAAGCTTTTCAAGTCTAACATCTTCATTTGCCTTTTGAGGTATGAACAGTATAACATGTTTATGGTTTAACTGCTGTTTATGCAGCCAAGTGGGCATGCACTTGGTTAAAAATTAATATAAGCACCTGTCTATTATTTTTAATTAGGTTTTACCAGACCTGGAACAGGAAAATGAAATATCCAACCATTTTGACCCTGATGTTAATTGTTCTCAATAAAAAAGTACCACCTGTCAACTGTAGCAGAAAACATATGCTCAGTACAATAGTATGCAAAGTGCTACGCAGCTCATCTTCAGAAACTGGCCCCATATGATTAATCTTTCTCTAACAAACATATAGAAAACATTGCCACAGAGTATGCTTTTAGCTTTCAGAAGAACATATTTGTTATCTGGTGTGAAAAATGCATTCTCCATACATAAGCAGTTCAAAAATCATCTCTGTGCATTAGTCAGCAAATGAAAAGTCCTGTTTTTTGTAGTGAAAAGCCTCTTTGCTGGGGTTTAAATCTTTATCTCTTCTTACATGAATGGGAATAATTGTTAAGGATGTCTGTGAAAGATTTCATTCTTCTCCAAAATCCCTCGAAAGTGGTTCTCTTTGAGCACCTCTTTACCTACAGGCTTGGAGTAAAACATCTACATTATGTGCTTATGACTAGATAACATCTGGAAGCACACTTGCTGGGTAGGTGACCTGCCTTTGGAAGGAAAAAGCAGGTTTCAGTTCCTACTTGCACAGCAAGAGCATTTTATCCAGAGGTAAATAATTTCAGATGCATCTTTCTCCTTCTTCAGTGGCGAAGAAGAGAAATTGGACTTTCCGTAAATGTATTAAATACAAGACCTTTGCTTTAAGGAATGAGGCTCTCACAGCAGAAAAAAAACCATTTTTCTTTGGTTTTATTGTCCACGTTTGTGAAGCTGAGTAGAGAAAGGGCAAAAAGGAAAAAGCAGTAATGGAAGAAGTAGAATAGCAGACAGAATACATAAAGAAAAAAACTCCACAACCTAGACTGTCATGTCTTAAAGACTGTGCTAATGTATGTGCTAGTATAGCACCAAGTGCATTGAGATTTAGGTGTTGATTTAAGGGACCTTTTTGTTCCAGGATGGTCTGATGATAACATGAGATTCTTTTGCTCCTATTACCACCAGTAACAGATGTGTCTCTCTCTTGTAGTGGTGCACTGACAAAGTGTGTGTGTGTGTATTTGCAAAAACATCCAGTCCTTATATATATAATTGTGGCTTGGAAAAGAGACTTTCTGCTCCAAAACGTGTTAATGGAGGTAAGGGTAGCCTCTTGGTGAATCATGCCTCCTATGACTGAAACCTGAATGGCCTCTTGCAGCAATGTAGGAAGAGAATGTGTGATAGTAATCAACTGAGTTGCATTACTGGAGATTATTTTTAAGTAACACTTTGTGAATTTTCAGTGGGTAACAAACAACTATTCCGCTGCCTGACAGACAGTGAAAGTTGCTTTGACTAGGGAATAAAACCAATAATTTTTTCTGGCAAGTATATTTGAATTCTGAACTCTGATGCAAAAGCCATTCCCAAATTCATGTTATTTGATTATTTAGGGAGCTTTTGATCAACATTTGTTGATGGGCATCAGCAGTGCATGCGGGAATAATACTGTGTTGGGGAATACATCTTATTTTGATACTGATTAAGGTATATCTTGTATAGCAAATACTAAACCAGAAGGTGTTATTGAAGCTTCAAAGCAAATACCAGATAACTTATGACAATGAATAAAGCATTAAGTTTTTCAAAGTTGTAATTATGTTTCTTATGGCTTTTCTACCACTGAAGCTGTAGAAGAATCTGACTAGAGGTACACACAGCTGTCACCATAGCTCATTTCTGTTTTACTGTTTTCAGGAAGTTCCCTGGTTTTGACTGTGATGTTATTTGAGGCCAACTAACCCTCTGGTTTAGGATTTAAACCCAGAAAATGCCACATGATATTGGATAAGTTATTTATAGTATGTTCCTCTTATGTCATAGACTCAGAGGATGCATGACTTCAATAGTCCTTTTTTGCCACCTGAGCTTTAGAAACCTAAGAGAAGGAATTGTAACATCTAAATCCTGGATTAAGCAACTTCTGTATCTCTAGAATGACATTCCATGTTAAAATTGGAGCCGTGAACTTACCCCTGAGGGACAACTTGGCACTTTGTCTGTTCATGCAATTGTCTAAAACTGTATTCAAATGTCCCTTCCTGAAGCAACCTTGCGTATGTGTTGGCAGACTCAAGAAATCTCCTGACATCTGTGGCTTGCAAAGTTTTGTGCATTCACAGTGTAGGCTGTGGAACTGGCGTTTATCCACTTATTCCCAAGTATAAGCACTTGTAATATTTTTAATAAAATACCTATTGCAACAATGACCTGGAACAACAGAAAATGTTCAGCTGAAAGATGCTGTCCCATTTCTCCAAGTTAATCGCATTGCGTACCCAAATGCCTTGGATGTGATGCAAAAGGTTAAGAAATGAGATTTTGTTTAGGAATTGACATGGAGAGAAGTCAACCCTCTGGGCATGAATACCACAGTTGCCACAAGCCAGGCAACAGATTCTCTAAGAAGGAAAAGTCAAAGAGGGCAAACCACATAGAGGGGAAAAAAAAAAATGAGTATGTGTTTATATTGCTCCTTAAAATCAACATAATGCAGCAGTGGTTTGTCCAGCTAGCAATTAAAAATAATAAATAGCTAATAATGGTTTTTCTTTAAAGCTAACTGTGAAAAGCTTTTATGAATTGTTCTTTGTGTGTTTAAGTTCTCCTGCTTTGCAATATTCTTCGTGTCCTACATAGTGGTATTTTCTGGTGCCTGAATCGATATTTTGTCAGTGATCAAGTGCTTTTGCTATGAAAAGGCTTTTAGTACTGTTATGAAGCAGTCAATAACCATGACTGACCTTTCAAAACTTGCAAGCCTTTACTCCAGCCACTTTGAAAAAGTGAATCTATATAATCTACTTGTGTTTCTTGATAAGTAGGCTTTAAAAAGAATATGTGAACAGCAGCAGAGGCCTGGCCCTTTGGCAGACCATCTTGTATCAAATGGGCAGGTTGTGTTTGAGAGTAACATGTTTGAGAGTAACATGCTTGTCCTATGCAGAAGCTGATGTTCATTAGCACAGGTGATGAAAGTATGTCAAAACCCTGCTCCTGTCCCAAGCAATGCTTTATTTTGAAATCTAAATTTGCTAAGTGATTTTTAACATATTTCTGACTGTTCCTGGGATATTCTGGTTTGACTATACCTGATGACTTCTTTATGGTGCTGGGGGGGTTGAGCATTTTTTCTTTTATCCAGGCAATTGGTGCCTCACAGCGCCTGTAGAGAGCGGAATATATGCCTGGACTGACCTACTTCCGGACACGTAGTCCCAGTGGGCAGCCTTGGCTGGATGCAATCCCTTTCTCCAGAAGCTGATGGGAGGAGGTCTTGGAAAGGCGGAGCAGACATCAGGATCTGTAAAAGGGGACAGATTTTTTAGTACTTTTTTTAGAGTTTCATCAGCTGGGAATTTCTTGTTTATTAAATGGTTTGTATGCAAATGTGTGCTAAGAGAAGGGCTGCGAGAGGGCACTGTCCATAGGCTGCTAGGGAAAAGAAACCTTAGCAGCAGCAGGAAAGGTTTGCCAGCCTCCCAAGCGAAGAGAGCAGAATTATAATGAGGTCCTTCCATTAACAAAGCTTCATATTCTTCACATCATTCTCCATGCTTCTGTCTTGCTTTGAGATCTGGATAATTCTTTATCATGGACGACAGCTGTGTTTCCTGAGAGAAACATTTTATGATGGCTGCCTCTTCCAGAAACAGCACGTTTCTGCAAGGGGTCTTGCATAAATAAGGATGTTTTTTTGACTTGCCAGTGAAATGCTGATTTACTGAGAGCATCATGCTTGAAAACAGCTTATTTCAGTAATATTTCACAGTGGCAGATACACAAGTAAAAGGGAATCATCGCATTAGATATTAGTGGTAGGTATTTTATTGCTTATGCCTCCTGTAAAATCAGACTCTTGTTTTGCTCAGCATAGAAGAGGTATCTCCTTGCACAGAGCCTATTGATTGATGGTCTGCTACTGTGCCATAAACCAGTGGTGACTTCACTGCGGCTATATTGGCTGGATTTGCTTTTGGGATATAATTAAAGAGAAAATAAAATATTACTGGAGACATTACTGAAGCATTGGCATTTTCATTTCCACACTTTCAAAGACGATAATTGATACCTCGTTGTTAGATTATTATGAAAGATGGACTTGAGTATGAATTGCAATTTAAACCTACAGCATAATCAACCAACACACTAGTTCAACAGTTCATAAACCAGCTGTTTAATTATCTTAACATGACAGATAATAAATACATAGTGTGGCTCATTCCTATCAAATGTGATCACACAAATGGGCTTTCTTGGAAGGCGGGAATTTTTTTGGCTATCCTTTTTATAAAAGTTATCCCTTCTGCTTTCTTTTGTGCAAATTGCTGGATATATACTACTATGAGCTTATACGAGAGAGATGTTTTGAGAGCATATTCACAAATAAGTTATTTGCATTCAAACTCAATGCACTTATTTTTCTGCTGCTGTTTTGTAAGTTTACGTCAAAACTTTATATCTGATTTACCTGTATAAATCTCTGAAAAGCAGAATTAGACGAGTCAGGAAAGTCATCTTTAAAGGGCTTCCTACAGTGACTGTTGCTAAGGAAACCTTCATATTGCACTAGGTTTTGAAATGCTGGTAGCATCTCAAATATACAGCTGAATCTCATACATTCAGACCAGAATTAAGGGTGACAGGTAAGGGGGTATAAGTCATAGTGTGTCCCAGTTATGGAGAAATAACAGATAGAAGTTGGATGCAAAAAATACCCAGGGATTCATTATTTGAGATACTAGATGCTTTACGCTCCTGAGATTTTCAGTTTGAGAGGAGGAAAACTGGCTGAGTTTATCAGATGATATATCGACCTAGACATGAGTTACTAGCTAGGGGTCATTTCAACATCTGGGTACAAAGGGAGTGTAAGTGCAGGTTAGTGCATGTTATTAATTAATGATGCAGTAGAGTTATGCAACAGAACTGAGAAAGGTTCACAAAGTGTGGCAGTATGCACAGATGCTACTAGTGACGTAATGTGTTTTGGCCGAGGACTGACCATTTGATGCTTGAATTGATCTTTCTTTCCTTCTCCTCTCATCTATCTGCTTATCTTAGATGCACGTATTATACAGGAATAGGAGGTACATGGTGGGCCATGTATTACTCTCATTTTGCACACAGCTGAAAAACAAAGGGACCCAGTTCCTACTGATAACTTTTCCTTTCCTTCCAGGCAGCACTTTCTCCCTTCGGCTTTCCGTAGCCTGTTAAGACCTTTCTGATAGGCAGAGGCCAGCATGCCTGGTCCAGGGCTGTAGTGTCACTGGCAGCCACAAAATCCAGAGCATCCTGGCTCGACCCCTTCAAAGACAGAAAATTCTTCACACAGGGAATTGCAATTGAAAAGCTATTTCAGCTGTCCTCTTGCATCCCTTCTCTGCAGAACCTGAGTATAAGCAAGTCAAAACAGGTCCAGAAAGACAGAGGGCTTTGGCAGCTGCCTAGAAAGAACAAGACTGTTTAATTGTGTAAAGCACTCATGCTTGTGTCAGAGTGCACCTGGAATTGTATTTACAAGAAATCTTTTTAAAACTAGCCTTAGCAGCTTAACAGGGAATACAACATCTACCTGTGTATTCTTTTCACATTTAAACTCCAAGTAGAAGTTTGTGCTGAGCTAAGAAATAAAACTTCTGCTGGTTAGAGAGGTAATAGTTGCATCTAATTGGAAAGTGGCTCTCAGAATCTCTTCATAAAAAAGAGTTTCAAGTATGCTTCTAAATGAGGCATAATTCATAAAACTGGGACAAGTACTGTTTCCAAAGTGTCTGTAGACCAGCCTTATTGATCACTGGGGAGTTTCACTACCACGGAGATAGAAATAACACCTCTTCAACAAGGGACAGCAATCCAGGTTCTTCAGAAAATGCTTTTTGCCTGTTGCTCCCCCCTGAAATATTTGAACTGTTTCCTTAGAGATAATGTTATGCCAGTGTGCAAAATGCATTGTTAGAGCCAATTTATTTGAATCTTGAGTTGCTGAGCACATTTTCCTGCCCACAAGGATAAATGGTAATAAAAGCTATCTTTGAACATCATAACTAATTGTATACATTTCTTTCCTATTTGATTTCTCTTTTAATGTCACTTCACATAAACAAGCACTAAAATAAAATACATGACAGCTGAGAAGTGTGGCAAATTCTCAAATATATTTACACAAATGTTGAAATGCATATAATATGAATGTAAATTTCAGGGACTTGCTGAATAAAATATTATGGCTGCTTTGTAGGATTTAGCAACAGATTTTGGGTTCTGCACAGGGAAACCATGTTTATCTCTTAGATGTATAACTAGCCACTTATATGTGTAAGTAGCTGACTTTGTGCTCATGCAAATTATGTTCAAAATCAGAGTGTTTCAGATGTGTTTTGTGACTTCTCACTCTAAAAGCCTGGGGTTTTGTTTTTTTTCAGCAGCATAGATGGTATTTTTTTTCATACCAGTGTAATGAAACTAATGGTTTTACTACTTCTAGGAACAGTACGTTTTTCTGTTTGTTGCCAGCATCCCTCTGCAATGGTATTTCTCTCCTTGAGAAAAGCTAAAAATAAGTTGTGAGACTGATCTGCTGACTGTGAAAAAATTGTTGCCCAGGCAACTTGATCTTCTTCATAACTTTGTGGCTTCAGCCATCTGATGGTTCCAATAGGTAAAACTGTAAAATCTTCAACATTTCCATCCTGCAGGAACTCCCCTCATTGTGAACAAGTTTTCATTCAGAAATATGATGAAAATGAACCTGGTTTTCCTTTAAGGAAAAAATAGTAGATTTTTTTTTTTGTGGGAATGATGAAATTAAAGTGTTGCTGGTTCTTTCTAAAACAAAATGGAAGTGATCTTTAACTGGATGGGGGGATTGGAGTTTTATTCAGTGCAAAGGGGAGACCTAAAGCATTTGTAGTCATGAAGCTGGACTGTGCAAGTTCTGCCTCTATGTTGGAGCAGCCTGAGGGGTTTGCACCTGGGATGCTGATTTCACTAGCAAACTGATGGTGATTTCTCAGGCTGTCTCTTACAGGAGCCTCTTCTGTTTTCTCTAAAGCTTCCTTGCAATAATGCTTCTTGGAAAACCTCAGGTAGATCTGCTCTCACTCCAAAAACTTGGGCAGAAAGCAAGCTTAAGGAATGTTGCAGATTAAATTGTGATTTCCAAAGCACTGTGGATTTATGCCATGAGAATTAGCCACAGTCTCTCAGATGTCACCATCAATGAGAAAATGCCCTTTGACTTCCTGAGAACTAGATGGGCCAAAATCCACCAGTTTCAGCTGGTCCACAGAGCTACACTTTTAGTAGAGGAAAATACTGGCAGCTGAAGAGTCCCGCCCCTTTCTTTCTGGAAGTAGATTAAAGAAACAAGATCAATACAGCATGTAACTTGTCCTGAGAACTTACTAGCTAGTTATCCACCATATTAACAGCAAGAATGAAATAAAGCTCAATTTAATTCTGCATAGTTTATTCAAAGTGAATAAATGAGCAGGCAAAGATTGCTGTGTTTATACATATTTCATAGAGGCTTTTGATAAAAAGCAGAACTAACCATTTAAGTTTAATTGCATCCAAATAAAGAACTATTTCCCACGGCTACTGAATAATGCAACATTGTTTTTGTTTTACTGTGTTCAAAAACAAAGGCATTTCATAGTAGCTTGAGAGGTAAGATGTAAAAGCCTGTATTTATATGTTTTGGGGAGGGAGGAGGGCGGAAGGAAGGTAATTACAATATGCCATTTCAGACAAGACTTGCTGAACCTCAGAGATACTGGGAGATAAATGTGGTTTGAAACGAGAACATCAGATAAAGAGGCTTTAAAGAGTTAACATTCCTGCCTGTACAGTAACTGCATTAAGATTTGTGTGACCAGTGGCAATTATGATTTTTTTGTATTGATAGCTTGTACTGTGAAGTATGAAATTCCCCAAAGAATCATTCTGGATAGAGTTAGTATGAGACTCTATACTGTTAGGTCCTCCCGGGAGCTGCAATTGTTGCTAACAAGGCATCAAGAAGTGAAACACCGAAAGCTGGGTTACACACACACTTTCCATAATGCGAGGAAAACAAACAGGATGTTACAAATTTGTACAATTTCTATGAACCTCAGCATATCTCAGGACACAGCAGCATGCTTTCTTATGCCTTTTTAGTACTCAAGGATCTGAGCGCTGAAGCTGTATTAGGGGCTACTGGTAATAAGATAATATTTTAAGCAGAAGAGAGAGAAAGAATGTGGGAGAAAACTCTTGCCAATAAGCTTGCTTATGCAGACAGTCTTTTCTCTCTTGGCAGAAGAAAGTTTTCATATTTTAAGGTGAACTGTTGAACCACCAGAGCCAAGCTTGTCAGCACAAGCAGCATGTGTGTTTGTTTTATGGTTGTGCCTGAGTGTCCCACTGTAGAAAATGCAAAGGGTGAGACAGTTACTGGACTGAGATTTTGGACTGAGATTTTAGTCTGAAAACAATTAGGGATGCAAGGAGAAGACTGAGGGCTCTGACTTGTGCTCCGTCTTTCATTTCATGCCTCTATGCTGGGTGTCACTGCTCCGGCTGCAGAGGTAGCAGAGTACCTCTGCCAGGTACTGCTGTCCAGTCCCTCCTGTTGAATTAAAGTATCATTGCTTTTGAGTCATGTTGACAATGGAAGTGCTGAGCCTGAAAAGCAGATGTGATGCCGTTTTTCCTGCTCCTGTAAAGAAAGCAGTTGTCTTCAGAGCCAACACCCCATGCAGCCACCACTGCTGTCTCCAGGAGGGCTGGAAGCCAGCTCTCTAGCTGTGAGAGTTAGTGATGGGTGTCACAACAGAACTACTGCAGAAGGGCAGGCAAAGATGGTGCTACAGCCATTGGGACCTGGGGTTGCCTGCCACAATGCAGGTCTGACCCAGGAGCCACGTAATAGTGTTGTCTTGGTGCAGTTGTTGTGATCGAGCCTTGCTGAGAGCCTGGAATTAGAAGCCCAAGCCCAGCAACTTGCCAAGGGTGTCAGCTTTGGAGCTGGCTTGTGCTCTGCCTACAGGGCATGTAGACCAACCAATTTTTCTTATTATTAGGGCTGTATACAACCCTGTTTATCAGTATCTCAGTGTTGTGCCTGTTTGTCTTAACTTTAGTTTCCTTTTTAGAAACACACTGGAGAATATAATTGTTAGCACCCATTTTGCAAATGTTTTTCTGATCATTCACTTGGTTAAACCAAAACCGAATGAAATCATTATCATTAACCATCCATTTGACTGTTCTGTTGGATGCCAACATAGTGGTTTATGTTGGCCTGGGGACTGCAACTAAGAACTGAAAAAAACCAATCCAAAATGCTTTTCTTCCTCAGAGAAAACATCTGGAACTTTGGGCTGCTCGATTGAGACGGAGGCAGGCTTTATTCACGTATTTTGTTGCCTCAACTGGAAATAAATTATACTTTTACAGAAAGAGTCTTAATTAAAAGGTGACAGAAAACTTTACTTCCAAAGTCCAAAGTAAGTCCTATAGCATAGTAAAGCATACTCGCTACTAAAACTTAGCAGACTGTCTCTAACATTTAAACGTGTGGTTTAAAACCCACTAGCAGTACAACTGCTTAATCAAAAGTATTTCTTTAACACTGTTCATTTCTAGAAATATTGATTAGTAAATCAATTCTTACAAAAGGGCAGAATGGAAAAGTAGAGATAAACACTGTTAACGTTTCATCTCCTTTTTCCACAGATATATGCAAAACATGAGCCTGGCAGTTAGCAGACTGATGTGAATGCTGATATTGCTCACAGCAAGAGAGGCTTAGCCCTACTGAAGCCAGTGCATTTAATTATAGGAGGTGACTATTTCAGTAACATCTGCTCTGTTGCTGTTTCTTTCCCTGTCCCTTAAAGACAATTAAGACTGAGTATACTGTTACTCTGATTCTGTATATGGAGAGAAAATATATCGGATCTGTTCTGGTTTACTAGAAAAGCTGTCCTTCACACATTTACCAAAAGGCTTACAGAACACTGCAGAGTATTTCTGTCCAGAAAACACTGGTTATTTTACAATAATGTGCAAAGATGCAGGAGGACTCTCCTTTGACAGCTATCTCCAATGTGCATGAATTAAGTTCCATTTCAATCAGAATGGTTAGGTAAGTGTAGGGTTTGTTCAGATTCAATGAGAAATACACATGCACACAGCAAAACAGTAAAACATCTGTGGTATCGAGGAGGTAGGTACAGACTTGCAAATAACCCCAGTTCTCAACTAATTGCATACTGCCTTTTAATATTAAATAATAAAAGCTCTCTTCCTTGTCTTTCTCTGAGGCTGGCTATTGTCGAGTCAGTTCCTTAAATTCACTGAATCACCCTACACATGCTGAGCGAAATTCAAACCCTCTGTGTGCTGATGGCTCCCAGTGAGCTTGGGCCATTTTTGCCTTCAAAAGGCAGAACTGGCTGTCTGACCTGCAACATGTTACGCAATGAGGTCAGTCCCCTCATGCCAGTATAACTGCATGAATTTCAGGGGTTACTCAGCTTGTCCTGGTTTTCAATTTTCTCTACATCCAAGTCTTGAAATTCAAGTTACTAAAACAATTCTGTAGAGGTACCTTTGTTGGACAGAAGATAGTGTATGGCCTAGTAAGATCTCCATCAATTTAGAGATTGCCATAATTCAGTCTTCAGCACAGTTAAGGAGGGGACTTTATTCTATTTTCAGTATTTTAATTCACTTCTGGTGCACTCTGCATTGGTGATTATCTGAAGAGGAAAAAATATATTGCCACCAGCTTCAACATCCAGCCATTTGAGTAGCTACACCTACTTTTAGCAGTGCAAATGGGTCAAACTCAGAAGCCTCTAATTCAAATGGTTTTAAAACATGTCCTAGAAGTATTAGTTTTTCCACAGGGTAACAATCTGTTCTCATCTCGGAGATATGGATTTTACTTACAGAAACCAGAAAGAATAATAAATAAAAACATTTTAGAGAAACAGCTCTGACCAGCCCTGGGAGACATTTTACATCACTGTGGTTACTAATTCTTTGCAGTTCTCTGAATGACCCTAAAATGCAGAAATCAGCAATAAACGAATTGCAGAACCAAAGAAAAATCACATGCCTGTGAGACCACAGACAGAAACTGTGGTTGTGTCGCTCATTACCAACTATTACCTTCTGTCTTAATGATTCTTCGTTTAAAGGTGACGTATAAGCTGCCTTCCAGGGACAGGGATAAGGTGATAAAAGAAGGAGCAGCACTTTCCTTCCTTTGGAGTCTTATTTGGTTTGTGGGCAGCACTACTGCATCTGGGCTCAGGGCTGAGTGCATAAATTTCTCTTAGAAACCTTGATGCCTTTTAGGATTTCTAAGTTGCACAGAAACGTAGAGATTACTCTTTCAAAGAATGCATCAGAAAACTTGCACTTTTCCCACTTGTATGTCTCTCATCCCCCCAGTCCTACAGCATTCCCATTTGTTGCTCCGGAACAGTCTTCTGTTATTTGCAATCTTCACCATTTCCCAGGCAAAGGTCTCTTCCATGTGTTCATTCAATCCAGCTAACACCAGTTCCAGCAGCTTTCAGAGGTATCAGAGGTACAGTTCAGAGTAGCTGGATCTGAAATATTTGCCAGGACTATTCTTCAGGTGCTATGGTCCATATCCTGACAAATCAGTGTTGGATTAATTCCATGTACTTGCATAGCAAACAGCTTATCCAGAAAAATTACTCTCTCTATAAATTACCATGGGTACATTTAAGCATTGTGCCTGCTCTTCTGATTAACTGCTCTTGTCTCTCCGTTTTGGACTGCACTATGCTTGGTTTAATTCTTTCATCTTCTTTTTCCACTGAAAATTAGAGCACTTTGTGCTGTTTTTCTTTGGCACACCGGCTGTAAGCTTTGGCCCAGGGCACTGCGGCTGACAGGAGCTGATACTCAGATGGGCTGTCTAACCTCACTGAACTGAAGATACCACAGTATTCCAGCTGAAGCAGGAGAAATTTCAGTAATGTAAGAAACAGCACTGCACGTATGAAAGCACAGCCTGGTTAGAGCTACTGAATCCCTTTGGGACTCTTCAGAATAAACGTGCTGCTCTTTACAGCTGTTCTTGCTGAAGCAGCCCAAAAAGGATGCTGAAGGCATGAGTAACAGCTAACAGGGGCTGAGAGTGCTGGATGAGCTCTCTTAGGGCTTATGAACACACCAAGAACATTTAGTTATATTTTCAGTTAATAGTTGTTCTTTGACTTCAGAGTATGAATCCCCATTAGATTTCCTTGAGAAAGAAATGGGTTCTCTCAGGCAGCATAAAGCTTTTTCAGTTTAGTTAAGGGGGCTCCATCCAGCTCCTGACTGTTGTTTCAAGAGGGTCCACTTGAATATATCAGTCATTCACATGCTCCTTCAGCTGCGGGTCCTTAAAACACTTCACGTAGCAACTGCATCAAGGCTTCTCAGCATCATAAGGTATTGCAGAAATTTTGGGCTTTTCACAAAAAGGTTTATTAGGACAGAATGAAGATTCTGATCTTCAGATGCCAGTGTTTATATGCCAGTGCTCTGGTTCAGATTGTTCTGACCCAAATTTTTGGATCTCATCTAAATACAGAGCACAATGAAAAGCTCAGCTCTTCCAGCAATGACCAGACTTCCTACGAGGAAGGTATAGCTTGTACAGAGATTTTAAAAATCCGATGTTTGAGACAGGTCTGATGGCAACTTTGGTACTCTGCTGTACCTGCAAATATAATTACTTTGTCTCAAAATTTGTTGTAAATCCAGCACATACATCTAGAAATAAACATTATCAAAATACTGCTTCCTATGCTGCCACCTCTTTTTCAATGAGGTCTTTAGAGGATGAACACCTCAACAGTGAACCAGGAGTTACAGAGGCTGAAGGATTTTCCAGCCTCGCAAAGTAACCTGGACAACCTTTCAGGCTATGGGATGAAGATACTTATGGGTTTAGCCTGTTGGTTCATTGATTGTAACAGAACAAACTCAAATCTAAGTGGTTTCAATTTCCATAAGTGTGAAGGGAATATGGCTACAGCCCAGCAAAGTATAAGTCTTTAACTGACTTCAATGGGACTACTCAATTGATTGAAGTTCAGAATGGGCTTTCCTAACTGCAGACCTTAAAGCACATGGTTTGAGCTTGCTTTTCTGTCAGAGGAGCTCAGTGGGCTTCTTTTGATCCCTGCCAAAATGTCTTGTATCTAACTGGAAACATTTTCTGCAGTTGCAGATCTGCCTTACTCCACAGCAGTTGTGCTGATCTCCACCAAATTGTGTGTGTCTGCAATTTTGTCTCTTTTTACCTGCATGTACAAATACAAAACAAGATGAAACCAGCAAAGTAATTTTCATGTATGGTCTAGTTCAGTTTCCATAGAGGCACTAATGCTCTTTTCTCCCTCACACCATATGAGTTCCTAATGAGACATTAATGAGACATTAATTGCTTATGTAAATTTAGACTAGTAGACAATGAGAGTTGTTGTACCAAGAGTTTAAGGGCCATATAACTACTCTGAATGTTCACATAATTTGCATTAACATTAATTGGAGTTGAGTGGAGATCAGAGCCTGGTATCTTTAAAAGTTATAAAATAAACCATTGAATGCTAATAGGCCAACTTGTACCATGTATCTTTCTTATAAGCACTTTGATTTTTATAGGGGCTGCTAGCAAGTCTTCTAGTGTTAAAATGCTGCAGATGGCATTGGAAGTAATACAAAATACAAAATAACTTTTTTCACTTTATCTTGGGAATATAAGATTTTATCCCACATGTTTATAATTAAAATACAGGGGCCATATATTTTAACCCCTTAGAAACTTCTGCGGAGTGTTTTAAACTTTGCTGGTAACGTGGGTACAAGAAAAGGTACCAAAATTGCATTTCTAAAAGTAATTCATAGGGGTATTGAAAGGAATTAATTCAGTGACTCTAGTCAGGGTCTGCTGATGAGGAACTGTGAGAACACTGACTAAAACTCTTTGACCAACCAGCTATTTGACACATGTGCTGGTAGCTCCAAGGCTATCTCAGTTGTCTGCCTTAATAACATCTCTGCTCTCATTTCCATCTTTCCCTTTTCTTTCTGCTTCCAGGTCATTTTATTCAACACATTTCTGGCAGCCCACTTTTCATGCACCTCAGTGTATCCTTGTCCATAACAGCAATAATACCTTTGCTTGGAGCTTGATTTTACCATGACAGATTGATAGACAATTCACGTTCATTTCCTGCTGAGAAGCCTCATTTGGCCTGTTTAATGCCAGATCTTTTTAGGGTGAGCGCTGGGAGTGCTTTGCCCTGCTTCACTGAGTACTAACTCAGTGTATATATCCCCGTCTTGTGGAAATGCCAGGGTCGATGAATTCAGCAAGCAAGGCACAAGCTCTTATGTATTTATGAATGCTCATGTGCTATTGTAAGCCTCTGGCCACCTGGGAGATTTTGCAGTTGTCAGAGGTTCATTATAATGGTAGAAATCCAAAGCTGGGGTTATGACAGCGTGCTGCTCCCTTGCTGCTTGTTATCAGCATGCAGTGATTGGCACCTCACACTCACTCACCTGCAGACAGGGCCCTTGCAAGCCTCGCCAGTCCGCATTGCCTGTTACAGCCAGACCATTCCACTTGAAGCTGCTTCGTTTGATTGTCAGCCTCTAGTTAGGCTCTGTGACGCTGTAATTCCAGAGAACGTGTGTCACTGAGAACCTGAGATGTTCATGAGGCCAATTACAATGACCTGGAACACTTAGGGGAGTTAAACAGAAGGTTTTGCAAACACGTAAGATAATAAACTGCAATTGCCTGCAAATAAAAATAATTTAAAAAATGTCTAAAATAATGTTATGTATCAGTTAAATTACTTGAGCAGGTTAAATCCTGAGTGAAGGACAGTTCTTGGCAGCACAATCAAAACATCTCGCCTATAGTGGTGCTTTCATTTAGAACAGCAAAATACTGGATTTGCCTTGTTTCAGTGCAGTTGAGAGTTCCCAGAGCAAGGAGATATGGCCATTAACTGTTATTTTCTTAATAACAGCACCCCATTGTTAAGCAAAATGCTTACTCCAGTCGCATTCAAAGCACTAGAAATCCGAAGTTAAGGCGGCATAAAATGGGTTCCTATTGCATTCAGATGGTAATGTACGGCAATTCTTTTTGCAATCCTAGCATGTACTTAGTATGTTAAATGAGGTGAAATAGAAAAGAAGAGGGGGGGAAGATATCTGAGGAAATAACAGTACCTTCCATGGTACCCTTTGGGTAGTATTAAACAAAGGAAGGGTGAGAAGCTGCGATATGATGAATGAGCTTTTTTTCTGTGGCATTAAGGCAAAGAAGAGTACTTTATGAACAAATATAATATTAATAATACTACTTATAATAATTTTAGAGATTTTTTCAGTGTAGAACATTTTGTAAACAGTAACCAATGAGGCCATAAAGGACTGCTGTGCAGTGAGGAAGACTTCCTCTGAGATGTTCAGGCAGCCTATAGGCCTTTTTTTATCTCTCTCCTCCAGCAATAGAAATTAATGGGAAAGCAGCAACAATCTGTTTACCTGACCTGTATTTGATAGCCCCAAAATATGTTCAGTCTCCAAAACATGGGCCACTTTCAGGTTATGTGTTTTCCTAGTTTTAGGTGAGGAAAGCTGACGGAACAAGGAAACGTTCATATTTCCAAGCACAGTAAAGCAATCCTTTCTTTTGGTAAACAGCTGAGACATTTTTCTTACCTAATGCAGTTGCACAGAATGATGGGAGAAAAGTAAATTGAGGGGGGAGGGTGGAAACCAGTGTTAGCATTCACTCAAAGGAGAGTATTACAGCGACTTGGGTAATAATAAAACAGCCCCACAAGGTGCTAGCTCCAGAGGAGCTGCACTATAGAGCTCTGTGAAAAGGAAAAGAAAAATGAGGAAGTTGTCCTGGATCTATGAAAACTCATTTATCAGGGAGACGATTAAGCCAAACAGCTCACAAACATTATGCAAGTCCTTAGAACATGCTGTAACCACCAACAGTAAGTCATTTCAAAGACTTCGTCTAGTCCTAGGGTTACCTGATGCCATGCAAGCCGGATGCCTCCCTGCTGTTTAATCACTGAAGTTTTACATCAGAAATGACAACTCGAGGCAGGGAGGAGATAAGAAATGAGATTCATTTAAAAGAAGAGGATTGCAGTGTTTTAACTTTCCTCTTGCTCTGATGCTGTGGATCACTGTGGTGGAAACACAGTCACAAAGGAATTGAGTGCAAGTTTGTTCCTTTCTTCTTCTAATACCTAATCCCAAAGAGTCCCTCCCATGCTCCCAAAAATTTGTCATGCCTTTGTAATGTGGGTTTCCTTGATACAGGCCACCGTTTACAGGCTCCATAAGGGGCACTTTGTTTTTTTCTTAGTGAATGCTTAGTCTACTCTCCCCTTTTCCAGATTTAAACCTGGAGGAAATGACCCCACGTACACAGGCTTTTCCTAACTTAGTGAGACTTAGAGGGCTCTGTGCTGACATCTTACATGTTTTACCTGCCTCTTCCCATCTCTTAAAAGCATTTTATCCTGACATAAGGTTTCACTAGGATAGTCCCCTTTAAGTTCCCGTGTTTTTAATATTTTAAGAATGAAAGGAAAGAAAATTTCTATTTTTAAAAGAATAAGTGTAAAATATGGCTAAAATGTGATCAATATTGAGAACAGTTATTAAAATATTGAAGAGAAATGGAAAGAGAATAAGATCAAGACATCCAGAAAGAGAGAAGGCACATCTGCAATGTAATTTAATTGGTCTTCTGCTCTGCATGCAGAAATGCACAAATCCACACCTTACTTTCAAAGAAACAAGTTTTATTCATACGCAATCATTTTCCACCTTTTCACTCCATGCTCTACTTTTTTCCCCTTTTTTTCCCTTCATATCTGATGAGGCAATGCAGTATATGATCAGAATTGTATGTGATGCTTCACAGGCAAACTGCAAAGCTCTCACATGCCAGAGGAGCAGATATGTCTTACAGAGAAGAATGGGGTTTGAGGGAGAGCACAGGCTGAGGGTGAGAGATCATGAGACAACTCCAGAAAAAATGTAATATAGACATGTACTCTTCCCATGCTGGCAAAAGAAGCCTCTTTCTCTCCTTTTTGTCCTTCCAAAGTGTGCCATGTGTGTCTCAGTAAAACCTTTTTCATTTCATTAAACTTAAGTTTCCCCAAAATCCAGACATGTTCCTAGCTGGCCCTAAGTGTCTAAAGCACATCCCTCCTTACAGCAAATCTTGCTGGGTTGTACAGTTAGCAGTGCTCTACATCAGAGTGTCACTGCAATTCCTTCATTTGCAGCCTCCTGTCTCAGCTTTACACCTCTTACAAAGCTCAGGAAATTGGTTTAATTTACTTTTGGGGCAGATAAGTATTCCATTAGTGCTTACTCTGACCTTTGCACACAGCTAAGGTATTTGCTTTTCCTAATTCTAACATCATTAGCAGTGCCTAAATTTTGAAATCTTCTTATACCAAAAAGCAGTAATGGTTGTCTGCTGCACTTGCTTAGTGAGTCATAAAATAAAATGGCAGATGATTTACTCTGCATACAATTAATCCAATAGTTAAGTAATAGCCAAGACTGCCGAAAAGGGACAATAAATCTTGTAACCTAGACAACATCTCAAAGTATTTGCTTTACTAATCACAATCAGTTAAGACTTTTTTTTTCCTCCTAAGTTTGAAAAAAAAAAAATGGAAAATTTTTAGTTTTTTTTTTTTTTCCTTTGCGAGGGTTCAATAGTAATCAGTCTTGTCTCTGTCATTCTGAGGAATGCTGGCCACATTGACCTTTGTTTGTTTTAATATTGAAAGGTTTAAGCTAAAGACTCAAAGAACATATAGTGGGGCACTAAATGCAGAAGGGTGCTTTTATCCTACTAATGAAAAAGAATTGCTGAACAAGATTAGGTGCAAGTGGGCACTCAAGTCTATTTCCATGATTCGTGTGTAATAAGGGTTCATGCAGGTAGTAAAGATGAATAAAAGTGAGAAAAACAAAATTAATCAGCTTGGCAAACTATTACTAGTAATAAGTAGTAGTATTCCTAATATTATTGATCCTGCACTTTCTATGGGCTTCACTCCTGGGACAGAATTTGATCATTAAGTCATTGTATAAACGCAGTTACTGGACCCTAACAGGTTCTAACCTGTTAGGCAGGAAAATGTTTAGCATTCTGAGCACATACACAAACTTCACAGTCCCTGTTTCTGTAGTGACCATGTCTCTGACCTGGATGTTGATGCAAATGGCTTTCATTGAGCCAGTTTGTGGTGATACAGTGCTCCTCGTAGTGGGTTTCAAGATGCTAAGCTGGGTGTACAAGTCCAAAAACGGTACTGTAGCAGCCAAATATTACTATAACTAAGGCTATAGTAGAAATAAATGAATTTACCATAGCTGGAAACTTAAGTACACCATGTTCCTGGCTGAGAAGACAGCTTGTGTCTACTCTGCCCCAATCCCGTATGTTGCCTGTTCAAAATCATTGTTAAAATGTGCACATCTGCAAAGCTGGTTGAAATTTATTAAACAGATGAATACATAAATAAGCAGCTGGATGCAGACAAAAATGGGTTCCTCTTGTCTGGTGATACTTTATTGCTGCTTTTATTTTAACTGATTGAATTTAACGAATCTGTTGTTGCATACCACATATAAATGACAATTTGATTCAGACTTTAATTGTGTAAGTTTCGCTAGCTGTGTAAATATTTTAAGGTTTTAAAATTACATTTTTCATAACTGTGTATCGGAAGAATTAGATTCAAGTATTACTCAATATAACAATGCAGGATATATACAGGAAAGCTAATAGACTACATTTGTTCTCTGGAGAAGAGCAGTTTCTGTGAGCGCAGATGGTTATTTCTAAAAACAAAATATATTTAATAAATAAACTGTAGGAAATATTGCTCTATGTTTCAGCATTACTCCTCCCTCATGTTGTACGTGATTTTACTATCACAAAACTTTGTCTTCTTCTAAGTCTTTAATCCTGCATTCTGACATTTTGGTCTCTATCATATTGGTCTCTTCATTCAGGTCTCTTCGTTCAAGGTCTCTATTATATTGGTCTCTTCATTCAGTCTGTGCAGCTTTTAAAACTTGCTCCGAAGCTACACAGAAAGCTCTAAAAATAAATTCTTTCACCCTATTTCTGCCCATTTTCCTCTCCATTTTCCAGTCCACAAGTGACTTCTGTTCATTTATTGCCCTTATAGCTAGGTGTACAGGGCACTGCTTTGATTTGTTTGAAGTAAATCAAACCAAATCTCAGCCCTGCCACGTGTCTTTGTAATGAAAAGTGAAATCAAGGAAAATAGTATTTTGTGGGGAGTGGTCACTTCATCACATCTTTGGGGCATGTAGACACTGGCTGATTTCTTCTCATCTTGGGATTTCCTAAGGTGCTGGACTAGCTCTCTAGCAAACAATTTTATGTGTAACCTTGGGAGCACCACTTAAATTTTTTCAATCTTTAATTTTTGTATCTGCACAATGTGCTTTGTTATCTGTTTTCACCATGATAGCATGAAAAGAATATTTTAGATCATCACTGAATTCATCGAGTATTGTAAGGTCATGCTTGCTTATTATGCGGATTTCAGCAGCAGTGCAGGTTTAGGAACTGTTGTACAATATACCCCAAAGATAATACTGTGAATGTACTCAAGGACTGGGTGGAAAGGCATCAGCAAATGCTTAAGGTTGGGAATGCTGAGGCAGAGCTATCAATCCATTGTTTGACAGTTAGTACAATTTACTAGAAGAATCTTTGATTCCTATAAATGAGTATTAGAATAAAAATTCAGTACTTCTTTCCCCAGGAGTAACTAACAAGAATAATTGCTTTTATAGTTTTCATCAACTCTGTTAATCAATTTTTTTTTTCTTCCTCTTTTGAATTAATCTGATTTTTTGTAAATTGAAAATTTTTACTGCAGCAAATGCTGTATTTATAACATGGGAGTATGCTCAACCCTGATAATGAGCCAACCTTTTAAAACCACTCAAATGTGTGACTGAGAACAAAGAATCTCAGAACTTCTTGCTGAAAGCTGCAAATACATGTCTTCGTCTGAGGAATGGCTTGATATTGGCTTGTTCTTACACAGAAGTATTTAAGCTGCATTTGAAACAGAATGTGAGCTCATGTGGAATGGAAATATCTCTCTCATTTCATTTATTCTTTTTGTGCTTGTGTAGCAGTTTAAAGATCCACTAATGTTTTCACAGTGTTGTATCAGGTGTCCAGGAGCTAGAATTGTTCTTATGCACTCTTCTCTGTTGTCAGCTGCAAAAGCTTTAAAAGTTAATGTCCACTGAAATTGTTCTGGTTTTACTGCCACCTAAATCTGATTTGTTCTGATTTATACCCCTGTAAACCAGGTCAAGACTGATGAAAACAAAGACTGATATATTAAGTTCATATAGAAGTTAGCGGACATAAACATTCAAGAGCACATGTTCCTGTGCACCTTATCATCAGGCAGATGTTGTTTATTTAAAATGAAAAATGGGCACAAATGTTCACACTAAACATAAATAAAACCGGATGTGTTTTGAGGGCAGAGCTAACAAGAGATGCTGAGGTTTGAACACAGAGTAACCTGCAAATTTTATTTAATAGAAGACTTCTGCATAGCTGTTGATTTTCAAATCTCATTTGTGTCTGGGTTATATCAGGGCTCATTCTGTAGATAGCAGCCCCTGAAATTGTTGAGCAGTCTTTCATCTTTCACACTCCACACATGATTTCAAGTTCCCAGCACTTTATATTTTCTTTTGCATATTGCATTTTAAAAATACATAGTCTCCAGGAGTCCCATAAATGTATTTCAGTTAGGATCTGGATAACTAACTCTTACAAGTTTACTAGACTCTTCTTCTATCTATGGACTTTTGGACTTGCCTCTTCCCATCCTACTTCTTATCCACTGTCTCAAGTTTAGATCATAAAGTTCATCAGCTCATACATGGTGGACTTTAATATTTCTATTTTACTTGGATTTTTCCATTTGATCAGCTTTTGTTTGGATGAAATTTTGTATTGAGGCATTATCAGGGAGGATGATGGCATGACCAGAAAGCTGATGGCTCCTCTTAAGAGGATATGGATTACTGCACTCTGAATAATATTTGGAGTAGGACTTGGTTTCACTTCTTCAGACTGTTAAATGCTCAATTCATATTGCATGAGCCATAAGGCTCATACAGAGTCTGGTGCGAACCTGGGATATGGTATCTGCTTATTTCATCTGGGGTAAGAGGTTGGAAGTGCAGAGGACCTGGTGGGAATAAGATTAAGTAGAGGCCTGGAGCTGTTTCTTTTACTTAGTGGGCTGTGTTCAGCATGAGGTTGGTGTTTCCATCAGCTGCAGCTGAAATGCTGGGTGTGTTTTTGAATATAATAATGACTGCAGGACTAGGATGAAGGCTGACAACAGCATGGGAAAATAGCACAGACTTTGTTTTTTTGAAGGCATGGATTGTTGTAGTATAATTCATGTTTTCCCACTCTAATGTATGCAAAGGAGTTGCCAAAGAGGAAGATCCATGAGCTACTGGCTCCTGTTCAGACGTGGCTTTTCAATTTCTGTTGCTTTTTATGGTAAGCCTCTGTGTTTTGCAGTACTACATGTTATTGCATGTTCTGCCTCCTTTGCTTCCCAACTAAAACATTTTCAGTAGCTGCTCCACCTATGCTCCCATGTGTGTTATCTCTGCCCTTGCTACCCTGCACTAGCAGTACCCCTGCCCAAGAGAGCAGGAGCCCCCCCATGCAATCATATGCTTGCTACATGCAGGTGGCAAAAAGAAGAGACAACCTGCAGACCTGTCTGCTATCGTTCAATAGAAATAGTCTATGAGATGCAGTAAAATACACCAAATATTTTGTGCCTCTGCTGATTTTTCCTTTTTCAGGTAGAACTCCACATACCTCGATGAGGAATTCATAACATAACTATATAAATGAAGTACTTAAATCTTCTACTTATGTCTTTAATTACATGTTTGCCTTGAATCACAAAGGCAGTCTCACAGATTAGGCTACCCCTGTCCTTACTGACCTGGTCTGTTGGCTTTAAGTGCTTCTGAACTTGCCTCACTGGATTTATTCAGGCAATTCCTGGAGAAACTATTTTGCAATCTGAATTTGCATAATGGATATGAAACATTAGATAACTCCTGTAAAAGAGAGATCAGGAAGTTTGTCACAAGCCCAGCTATAACACATTTCAAAAAGTTATAAAGCTACTAGGTATGTTGCTCAATACTAGAAGAAACACTGGCTTTGCTGCAGTATGAGCGAAATCCTTCCCTAGAGGAATTTTATAGGGTTCCCAAAGTTATGCAGTGATTTTCCAGCAAAGATTATTGTTAAGCATTTTTGTTGGGATCAAGTTGTGTTTTTTCAGCTGGCAATCTGTCTTGTAATGTTGAACTGCAGCCAGCAGTCAATACTGACACTCAATACAGCCACTTTGAGTCTATCATGAGCCATAAGCAATCTGTATAATTCCTTTTGTTTCTTTTTAAAGGTCATTTTCTTTGCTTTCGCTCAAGCAGACTTCCTACAACCCACTGAAAAATTTGGGACAGGGTGGCCTAAATTACTTGGGTGGGTCCTGGTTAGAGGCTTCTCTCTAAGACCAGAGGTCTCCTTTGTGTCCTTGTTGTGAGTAGGCACTCACCCCAACTGGATCCCCAAGCAGGGATCGCTGTGATGCTTGAAGAAGAACTCTCTCATGAGACAGCTAAAGATAAAAGTGCTTTATATGACTGAGATTCCTGGTTAGGGTATCTGGAGCTGAATCTAGCCTGTAGATATGAAAGGGTGACTTCAGCCTAGTAACAGGTAGCAGAGCTCTCATTCGGGCATTGGTCTGAGAGAGGCTGGGCATCAGGTGGCCACTCCATCTCGATGAAGGGAATAACAGAGGTACCTTCCTTTTTGGTGATTCTCAGTGAGAAAGCTGAGAAAGACAGCATGTTGGCAATCACTGTTGAAGAGCAACCAAAAATATGTGCAAAAAGATTATTTTCTTCATTGCTCAGATGGCAGTAGAGCCTCAGGATGAGTCAGAGACATTCAAAAGAAAGCAGAGCTCCTCACACCCTAACTAGCGAGATTCTAGGGTCTGCGACACAGGCGAGTCTCAACTGCAAGGTGATTCTGTAGTAAGATATTCATATAAAGGTATAATTTCATCTTTTTTATTTTTTACTTCTTTGCTGCTGGAGGTCTATGCTGGAGCATGGTAAGAAATTGCTGGGCTGCAGAAAACACTCACTATAAAGGTTTTAAGTAAATATCTGGTTTTAAATAAAGGTTTGTTACCCGAGGTTAATGTCAGTGCCTGTGTTGTATTGTTTCAGTGTCCACTTCAGCTATATTCTTTGAACTGTGCAGTTTTCAAGTTCTTCCCTGCATAATAATAGGGATACTGTGGGACAGAGTTTGTGCTGCACATTGATGGCAGTAAACAAGTGAAATTGTAGCTTTCGTTGTTTGTGCTCCTGACAGTGTTTGTAAGGTCCTTTTTGAGGAGAACAGAAGCACTGACATTATTGCAGACAAAGACTTTCTCTCTGTAAGAGGTACTGGCAGTATGTTGAAAATTTAACTTTGCATTCTTCGAAGCTCCTTCTGTTGAAATAGTTATGCATTGTCATTTTCTTTGCTGTCTGTTACTTTGAAGCATTTTCAGTTAAGCAACTTGAATATTCAGGGATTTGGATGAACGAAAATGAAACTTGTTTCTTTTCATAAGGAAATGAAAGGGGTAGTTAAAACATACTTTCCACACTGCTAGTATACATGTCAGTAACACATCAGTGGTATATATGACTGATTACTTTCCCGTGGAATAATTGTCATTAAATTGTTGATACTAGAATTCAATATATGGTTTTGACTAAGCATCAGTTGGGATAGCACAGTATCTCATTATTCCCTTTTCAGCATAGACATAGCTCATAGTATGGATATTCAGATTTTTAATGCAGCAATGGGATTGTAAAATTGAGCTATTTTTCAGCTATCACGGAATTCAGCAGGCCCAATGAATTATATCTCATAGCCACTTTTTCTCACTATTTTTTTAAAGGCCTGTCCTGTGCCAATTCATATTTTTTATGTCAAACATGAGACCTAGGGAAGCATTCCCATGAAAAAATGTGTCCACTAGCCTAAGGCTTTGCTTTGCCAATTTCATCTTTAAAGCCACCTCAGCTAAGGTGCATAAACATTATACATCATATGCACTATCTAGCAATGCAAGGGCATGAAGCATCATATGCGCTACCTGGCAATACAGAGGGGCCTGTAGCCCCTCCAGCAATTGGTTTGGATCCACCTGCCCAATCCAGAGCAGTCCCTGGGCTGCTGCAGCAGGTGACGTGCAGCACTATCTGACAGTGCTCTTGCATTCTGCCTAGTCTATTTCCTTCTGTGGGCTTCATAACTGTAATTTGTGAAGGATCTGAAATAAGATCTGCTCAACTGTGCTTATTACTTGCTGAGGAGAGGGCTGAAGGAGAGGAAAGTGCTATTTGCTGTCCTCCCCAGTATGAACCATGTGTGTATGGTACATCCCAGTCAAAATCTTGTGGTTTAGGCCATTTCCAAATGCTGAGGGATGCTGACTATAAGTTGGAGGCAGAGAACACCACGGGCTGCGTCCACCTGTGCTGCTGCTGGTGTTTGTGCTCCCTCACATCTAGCATTGGCACTTCACTTGGGATGCCAGGAACTCCCAGGGACTTTTACAAGGAATTAATTTTGTTGCTAAAAACAAAAGGTTTTCTTTCTTCAGTGAAGATGCAGAAAAGGGAAGAAACAAACAGATGCCCACACTGTTCTGCAGCTCACCATTGTTGATGCTGCAAGTGAATGTGCAGACTGTCCTGGGGAGGAGCACTGCACACAGAGAACACTGAATCTGCACCCAACTGGAAGCTGTAAATTTTCCCAAAGAATCATCATTTAATACCTTTACCAAACAGCTTTGTGCAAACATTCACCACTTTATTAACTACCAGAAGTCTCAATTTCCTACATGGGAAATGGTTTCCAACCATTTACTGCAGTCCATATACAGATGATTTTAAATTGTTGTGTTCTGTGGGAAATCGTGCAGCCTTTAAAATCACCTTTGCTCATGGAGTATTGGAGTTCTGTCTGTCTCACAAGACTCCATACAGACTTGTCAGTACAATCTCTGAGCAAGACTAACTCACTTTCTGTGTCTTTTCTTTGTGGCTGATGGATTTGGGGACCATGCAGACTGACTCCCAGCTCCCTAGCACCTTGGAAAGCTGATATAGCACCTGGGAGTTGGGGTTCCGGTTATCATCGCACACTTTTCTATCTGGAAATTGTGGGGCACAGCTATGCTCCACCTCTGCTGCATCACTCTGAAAGGTCTTAGAATAGAGGTGAAGCAGCTCTGCACTGCTGGAAAGGTGCAGCCAAGTGAAAGCAATGTGGGGAAGCACCCAGCCCTTGCTTTATGTCATAAGACATAGATGGTTTTAGAGGAAGACAGGAAGCAGAGCTGAATTTCCAGTTCCAAGGATCTGGTCTGTCAGACTAAATATCTGGCAACTACAAAAATGCATTTTTGATACTTTCCTGGTTGAATGTTACATGATATCACCATGTATTTGAAGTATCTGCTTCCAAATGCTTAAGTTTTGATAACAAATAGTTTAAAAAAATAACTGAAGGATTCCCCAACCATTTGCCCTGAGTGAAACGTACGGATTTTGCAAATATTTGAGAAAATAAAACCTTTCCTAATACAATAAAAAGTAACATTAGTGCAGCAGATCTCATGAATGATTACTGTGGCTTTTAGAGACAAGGGTTAACTAATTTAGTAAGCTGGGTCTGACAGAGGAGCTTTGCGGAATAAGTCTCTCAGTGCTTTAGGACTAAATGCTTCCATTGGATTCTGGGAACCCATAAGATTGATTTTGTTTGCCTTTTGATTAAGAGAACAGGATTTGGACATGAAAATCCAATTAGATGATTGCTGGGTGTGGGAGGGAGACAGGGAGAGAAAGAGATGAATGACATACAAATCTCCTGCAAACAGACCTTACTCTGAAATCTGGACTACATCTCCACTGGCTTTCAATTAATTGTAAAACAGCTGTTCCTTCCTCTCTGTGCGCTGGAACAAAAATCAGAAAGTTTTAGGATTGTCAGGTGATAATACTGAACACTTAAAAAGAGAAAACTTGAAACTAATGAAAATAAGTAACAGGAGTCTTGGAAAGTGGGAGAAGGCAATATTGTGTTATCTCCAGTATTTCTTGCAGTTAAGTATCTTGAACAGTCTTACGTGCTCTACTATCAGTAAGCCTTGCAGCAAAGCCCATCTGTCTGTCATTCATAAAATAAGATGTTACCATTTTGCAGAACCATAAACCACATTGGGAGTTTATCCAAAAAACAGATGATAAAAGTCAAAATATAATGATCCAAACACTTTCTAAGTGAAAGACTATTTGAAGCAGCTGTTTTCCTTTATTATTAGAGATAATTATACTGTCACAACAGCAGAATATTAACTTTTCACATGTCTGGTTCACCTGTTTATAGAGTGCTATCCAACTGCAGACATGCCAGATGCAGTGTGCCAGGAGTGATGGTGAACAATAAGGCTCTCTACGAATCTGAAGATTGCTATGTTCATGAAGAGCAATCAACCATCTAATCCATCCCAGAGCTAGCAAAAGCTTGAGGGGAGTGTTTTGAAAGAGGAAAAAGCTTGCAATGGACCCTTCTGACTCTGTTGTTGTTTCATAATTTCTTTTTAAGCCCCAGCCATGTGGTGCTGTCTTGGTGTGAAGTGTGGCCTTTTTTTCTCCAGCAAAAATCTTTTGGTATGTGTTTATATCTGCAAATTCTTGTTCAGTGAACAAAGCACTAACCTGTTTGAATACTGCTAAGCTTTTCAGTCTAACCAGGGCTTGTGGCAGTAAGCTTTATCAACTCATTGATACTTTCATGGGTAGCTTGTAACAGCAATACAATAATTGCTATTTCTATGTCAATAATCCAGATTTATGAGAAAATGGAGAAGATGTTTCCAATTCTGTAGAGATCTTTGTGACTGCATGCAAAAAATTACTTACTGGTGGAATTTCAGGAATTATTTTACAGTGATATATAAAAAGACAGCTGAAATACAGTTTTAGTAGATGAAAGACAAATGCCTATGTGAAAGAACCATTTCAATTTTTCATCTATCTAGTTGGGATATAAACCAGGTAGAATTTTTCATGAGTGAGACCTGAGCATTGCTGTGCATTACTCCATTAAAATCTACTGAGCTTTACACCAGTTTCCTTTTGAACCATGTTTTATGAAAATAGCTGTGTTTCTCTTTAAGCGTGTCTTCAAAACTTTCTGTGGTTATTGAGCTTGCAACATTAGCTCTTATCTTGGGAATGCTAACCATGATAAACAAGGAAATAATCAGGCCAAATGTGAGTTTTGGCAGTTGTTTTGGATTTTTAGCATTTGGTACATTAGGGATGTGCACAGACCAAATTCCTGGAGGTTCTGTAAACACTGTAGTCCAGAAGCTAATATGTATTCTGAGGCCTTTATTTTCCTTTGTGAACATAACCTGGTTGCCAGTGATTAGTGGTTGTTATGATTTTGTCTAGAAACCACTAACTGCAGTTAAAAAAAAGGTGTTAAAATCGTATAAAGTATGTTAACAAAACTAATTTCTTAAAGGTAGCACATCTCTTTTGGAGCTCTAACTGAAAATGTCCTCTATGTATCCACATAAAGGTGTGTATGTACATGCATAGGAATATGTGTGTACGATCCTCAGCTGATTGGGTCATCTAGGGCATGTTACCATGTCTGAGCCTGGCAAAGAGATGCTGCCAGGCCACTCTGTGAGACAACAGAGCAGGTCACCAGTTACTGCCTGGAAAATTAATTTGCTGGGATCAGTGGTTTTGTTTTATTCCTGTTTTGAAAGGGGCTGAAGACATCTGGACCCTGCTGGAAAGGAACCGGCCAGACAAGAACTGCTTTTAACATGAGAGAGAAATTATACAGCTCTTGTCTCAAGTATTTGTCTAGTGTGATTTGAAGAAGTCTCTGAAACTCTTCTCTGCCCCCCTTTATAAAATGAGGATTAAAACTTGAATGGTGTTAGCAAATGGCTTCTTCTGTGACCTATACAATACTTAATAGTGATACTTAAAATGCTGTTTCAGGTATACGGGGGGCAGTTATGACTGAGTGAGACAAAAAAGCTTTCTTAAACTATGTAGTTTCTTGAATGAGAAAAGTGTAAAACAGAATGTAAAAAGCAAATTATCTTCTAAAGGATAATGTCAACTGAAAACTAAAAAAATCCAAACCCCAAAAATACCACCCAACCCAAAAACCAAACCCAAGTTGTTTCAAAATAGTGATTTTAAAGTTGTTGGTGAAGTATTATTACACTGAGAGCACTCAGATTGTGCACTTTTTTTTCCTCATTTCTGTGCAGGGGTAAGAGCCAGGTTACCTTACACTTTTAATGAGGAACATGAGAATAACAGACCATTCAGGTTTTATGCCCTCAGCGGCACCAAGCAAAAGGTTGTATGTGTGCTACTTGTGACCACGACATCATCTAGGCACCATCTGGATTCTAATAAAAGCTAATTGCATTTTCTCTTTCTCTCTTGTCATCTCTCATGCAATTTAATAAGATATCCTCTGTTTTTTAAAAGACTGCAAATCACTACACTTCTGTTATTTACTAGTCATCTGAAACTCCCACCCACTACGTATTATATTCTCTGTGTTTAACTCACAGCTACCCAGCATATATGTCAAAATAGTTTTTCACATTTTCTTTAAACAGCAGCAATTAATTGCTGTACTTCTACACATTCCAAAAAAGCCTAGAAGGTGTAAACTGAGACTGACTCATGTTTGCTATGTGTACGTGACAGATTGTACTGACTTAGCAACTAAATTAATTGAAGCTATTTCTGAAGTGATTTTCATTACAGAAGGAATATCTGGATTAGAGGAATGCCTTCTGGTTAGTAAGATGTACTTAATATTTTCTGTATTCAGTATTGCTATTATTGAAAAAATATTGAAGATGATAGGATGCTGATATAAGTGAAATGGGCACCTTTACAGTGCTGTTATATCAGTATAATTAAATCTTATTGGCAAAAAATTATGAACCTGTTGCAAAATAATAATTCAGATCAATATGCCACTGTGTGGCTTTTCCCAATCAAGGTTTCTAGGATATACAAGTGCATTAATTTAGTACATAAACTGGTAGTGGAGGTTGGGGAAATACTTCTGTACTTTTGCTGTCATTCAGGCTTCCAGTACATGGCTTGTATATGAGCTTAACATGATGACTGGCAGCACATAAACCTTAATCCTGGAAATTGTGATTTCCAGGGATTCTCTGGGAAGATTTTCTAGCCGCTGGCTTTGATTTCAGCCAGCTGCCAGAGACACTGGCTCTCTGAGAGCGTGAACTTCAGTTGCTAAAACTACTGCACAACTTCAGCTCTTTTTCTACCTGTAATTGCTTGAACACTGTACATGGGAAAGACAGATGATGAAAGGATCCTGTCTTTTGAATTGGCAGTATATTTAATAGAAAGCAGAAAATTAGTTTCCTCTGGTCTGTTTGTTGTGTATTTTCTAAGAGATAGTTACATTAAAGGAGTGTATGTTTTAAGGCCTCAGATGAGGTCAGGGCTCCGTAGTGCTTGTCTCTGCAGGTACCCACACAAGAGAAACAGGCATATTTTTTATTATTTTATATGCACACACACACTTCCAAGGTAAATATCACACCAGGATGGCAGGAGGAAAAAAGCAATATATAGACAAGGGAAAACCTTCCTCTGGGGACAGTAGCAGGATCAGGAATGGAGGTCACGGGGTGGATACTCTTGGCCACCAGCACACCAAAGCTGTCATAACCATAAGAGTGGGGAAGCTTGTGAACATGGCCAAGCTGGGCTTGGTTAGCAGCTCCTGCCAGATCCTTTGCTCTGCACCAGGGAAGATAATCTGGAGCTCTCTTCTGAGCCAGTACTGTTAGCAGATTTAGGCTTTCCCACATCCTTAACTCCACTTAAGATTCACACAGTTGCTGTTTCCCTTTTGCAAATACAATAGCTGAGCCTTGTCTTTGTGCACTCCCAGAAAGATCCTGTTAGCTCCAATAGTTGCAGTTTCAGTGAGGGTGCACTGAGGTTTCACAAGGTCTTACAAGGAATGCTGCCAGGTCAAGAAGTAAATTGAGCCATTCCTCTTCATCTAAGTTTGTGACTGAGTGGCACTGAGGTGGTATCACAGGTCTGCAACCATCAGTCTTGGAAGTCCTTTGGACCCAGAAGCCATGGTCGCAGTGGTTAGAATGGTTATATGGGGGGACATTTCACATAAAAATTGCTCATTACCAATATGTACCTAGAGAAAGAGGGTTTTATGTCATTTTCTAGCAATAAAATGTTCAAAAATTCCCAATAAACTCTGTGGGATTTAGTCTTCTTAATCAGAATGCCTTGTTTTTCCATGTGATTCTGCAAAATGCTAAACTATTGCTTGTTTTGCTTTTATAATTCCACTGTAAACCTTTCCAAAAATCCTAAGCAACAAAAAGCCAACAAAGCAAAACAGCCTTATGCAGTTTTCATTTAAATGTTTCTTAACCAAGTAGATTTCCAGTAAGTAGAATCCAGAATTATTTTGTTTCAGGAAAGCGAAACAAATCCATGAGCTAAATAATTTCTCATCTTCTCCTCCATTTTTTTGTTTTGTTATTTTTTCAGTCACTGGGAGAAGTCTTAAGCCTTCTGCTCTCCCTACAATGGGAGTCCAACCATTTGGAGGAAATGTGTTAAGCTGATGGCAACGGATTGTACTACATTTGCATAAAATAATTGATGTACGTACACTTCAGGGTAAAAGTGGAGCCAAAACATAAAATAATCCAAACTGCTTATTAAATGTTTCTGAGACACAGATATCTTTGAATATCCAAGCCATTTGTCAGTGAGTTGAGCTTGTGTGTTTTATTTCTATTGAGCTGGGAATGTATGAGCCAGAGTAAAAGAATTTGTTTTCGGCAAGGAATTTGTTTCCAAATGAAAGAGTTCGAATCCTGTCACCCTACTGACCATCAGACACAATCCAATTCATGTTATGTTTATTCAGCGTTCAGAATGAGTGAACAAAACAAACAAAAAAAGACAAAAAGAAGACAAAAGGAGTTTTCTGGCCTTTTTCAACATATGAACTCTATTTTCCATTCTGATATTCAAATAAAGTAACAGCGGATGTTTAAACAGAGATTTCAATCCCAAACACTCCTTGCCTGTTTGTTTAATTACATTTCTGGAAGGTTGCAGCTCTCCAGCAAATCTGGACTCTGTTTTTACAGGCTTCTTGAATTCTCTGCTTTCTTTGACCCTGCAGTCTTCAGTTCAGTTCAATTATTGGCTATAGAATGAATCCCGCTGAAGCCAGTGCCACTTTGCTCATGAATTCACCAGGGACTGAGTGGTACATCAAGATCTTCCTCTTTATTTTCTCATTCTGAACTTTGCGTTACAGCTCACAGCAGTTCTCAAACACACACCTTGACGTCTGGAAGATGGTTCTCATCACTGAACGCCATGCAATATATGCCAAGTGCCTCCGTTTGTGACCTTATCTGATCTCAGCTCTGCTCAATGCCCTGCCTGCTCACTTGTATGGTGGTGGCAGGTATCCACATACAGATCCTCCTCATTTCAATCAGAGCTGTGCTCTCATTTCTATTCTTACTATTTGCCTCTCCTGTCATGGGCAAAATCCCCACCACCACCTGATCAGTCCTTCAGTACTGAGTAATTTGGAGGGCTGAGCTGCAGAAACATCCAGAAGAAAATGAAACAAACAAAAACAAATCAAACTCTAATGTCTTTAGGTTAAAATCTCTGATGGGATGAAACATATTGTGACAATATTTATAGTGTTTTTCACCAGTAGTTCACTGGGCTGATTTCCTTTTAGAACATTTAACATAAAAGGTTGCTATCACATTATATGCACATACTTCATGCTCACAATCATGTCTGTATTTCAACACAATTAAGTTCACTACCCCTCCATGTATTTTTCTTCTTTCTTCGTTTGCATGGGGCTTATCCCATTATTCTGGGTCTTTTCTAAAGGTTCTTACAATTCCATGGAAAGGGAAACCCTTTTATGTTAAAAAACATATCTAGATCTTTCATATATAAATGGCACATATGTTTCCTGCTGAGGTTTGAGTAAGTTTTCTCAAATACAGTCTATTAGCATTTTAATAGCATGCTCACTCTAGGAAGTCTTTTTGTTTCACTGGCCAAATATGAAAATATCCTGTATTTGCAAAACACTGATTTGGTGCCATTTACCCATCAGATATGACTCGTATCACATGGGACATCAGGCCATCATAAACATTAACAAGAAAGAAATAGCTATCAAATTATACACAAACCTCTGCCCACAGATCCATACACTAACACCTTTAAATTGTTTCACCATTTTCCACTCTATGCTTATATTTGAATTGCAAACATTGGTAAACATTGATGTCTCAATACTTGTAATGCAATTTAACACCCCACTGTAGAAGCATATATGCATTTTGAAAGCTAGTAGATTTTTTTTTAATCTCCTGGGCCTGTGTTCTCCCCCCAGATTGTCTCATTATCAAATATTTCATTCTCATGAGATCGGTTTGATTCCCCTTTGCCCACACAGAGAAACACTGTGTTCAGTGAAAGATCACCTAGGGTATTGCCTCTGTCTGATTCCTTCTGGAAATGGATATGAAAAATGGAATTCTTCAGTTCTGCAGGTATGCTTCCCTCATGTAGCAGTATCAGGGCAGACATTTCTTTTTCCCAGACTGCTACAACCCTACTCTTCAATCCAGATAGCCAGCGGTGAGAGTGGCATTTTTTGCATCTGACGACAAAACAGAACACATCAATAGTTTGCTGATACAGTCTGTGGTAGAAATCATAAAGGTTGCATTTTCCATGGAGATTCTTTGTTTCAGACCTATCCAGTGAATGAACTATTTTGTTTGTAGTCTGAACAAGACAAGCAAATTTGGAAGAGCTAGAAATCCCATTTGGTTTTCTGTGATCTGATGGCACAGATCCCTATGCGTTAGATATGATTTAGAAGATAAATAAAAACTTTGTTTTTCTGTGTCTCTAATTTGTATGAAAAGTTATAATTTCTATAGAAAAATACAAGTCTTCCTCTTGCACTCTGATTCCCCAAGCTCAGCTCTGCTGTAGGCTACACTCAACCTTGAATCGATAGCTGAAATAGAAAGGTCCTAAAAACCATTAAAGTAACAAGTTATACTTTGCAAAAATGACAAATAACTTTGTCCTAGCACAACATGGAAACAGCTTTACAAGCAAAGCAATAAAAAAAATGCATTGTTATTGCTTGAGTATATTATAACCCTCATTTGAAAAGAATCTCAGTCTGGTTTGAAATAGCTCTGTGCATATGTTACAGAAAGTCTAGAGACATCTTGTTCTTTATTAATGAAGCATGAAGAAAATGGTACTGAGCGTGTTTTGTTAGAAGTTTCAGCTTTCTTATGCATGCTATACATTAAGTCTTCCTAATTAGACTTTTGTAAATTAAAAGGCTTAAGGGGGTAAGGACACCTCTTGACTATTATAGGCTGCTTCTATAACCACATTGCTTCTTCCCTGAAAAAATATTCTCTGTTGTTTGGCACACTTTATCTTGAGATCATCCTTCTGGCAGCTGAATGGAGACAGGAGAAGGCTTGTGAAACAAATTGATCTATTTGCTTGCAAATATGGAAAGCGTATTGGAAAGCATGTCATGTTCTGGGACTGAAAAAAGTGGTTTCTTGCTTAGCCCTATTTGCAAATACGTGATGTGAGTGAAAAGGAGTCTACAACTTCTTAGTGCACATTTGGCCAGTGTTGTGTGTCAATGAAGATGCTTGAGAAGCTCTCCTCCACCCTCATGCAAGCCAGCCCAGTTTCCTCTTGATGTCAGACAGAACTTGCCGTGCTGGGGAGTCTCTGTTGCTGTTCATTTTCCCAAACTATCAGTTCTTCAAGATCATCTCTGTGCTCTTTGATAGGGGTTCATATTGCACTGCTGAGTCCCTCGAGATCTCTCCTTTGCCGAAATGACCCACAAGTCAATATTGAGGATTTGGCCTTAAGACAAAACCCTAACTCATTAGAAAGCTAGTGGCTTTGCCCCTGAAGAAACCAGCGCATTTCTACTGTTACTCCTAATGTTTTCTCATGGTGTAATGCTAAAATAATGAGAGCTTTGACATGATGCAGGTCAGGCTCAGCACTATAGCCAGCAGCTATAATTTGGCAAAAAGAAAGCCCTATAGTGTAGTAGTTCAGGGCCTGGTTTCAAGCCCTTAAGAACATTTGGGGGTGAAAAGGTCTAATTTAATCTCCTCAAGAAGGAGAAACTTTTCCGCTGCACAAGCACCAGGACCGTGAACTCAGTGCAATGACAGAAACCAGAGCGTTGCACGGGCAGGTTTCCAGCTTTCAGGGTTTGAGGCATTGGATAAATATCAGATAGCTCATAAAGGCAGAACTCCACAAAGGAATGGCAGCAGCAGCGTTATCTGAAAGGAGACAAAGTCACTTGGAGAAATGGTAACTGCAGGATTTGCAGAGTCCAGTGAGCTGAGGAGCAGGAGAGGAAGTGATCGGCTGTTTCGGGGCTGCTGGCTGACCTCTGCTCCAGCGGCATTGTCCCCACTCTGTGCATTAACAAGTTGGGAATTGCCACATATCATTTGTGTGCCTTTTTGTTTAGCATGTAATCCCCAGAAGTTTATGCCTGTGTTTATTATTCAAACTATAATGAAAAAGGATATTAAATTCTTTTTAATTTATCAAAAGAATAAAAATTGCATTGAGAAAGAGCAGGGGGGAAGTTTTTTTCACTCTTTTGGGATTTGGGAAAATTAGTCCTGCATTATTTTTTCCTGAAGAAAAGGAGTATTAGATATCGTAACTTCATTCTTTTGTTCTTTCCTCTTTAATGTTCTAAATTCTTTGTATTTAGGAAAAAATAGGTGCTATCCAATTATTAAACTGATACTGTATTTCTTATTTTATAGCTTTTATAGTATTTCAAGGCATATTTTATTTGCTCTGCAGAATATTTTTCTCAATAAGAAAAGCAGGACTATTAAAAATAGTTGTTCTATAAAAAGCAACAGAAGTAACATACAGCTGACCTGTGTGAAAAAACTTCACGTGAGTGAGGGGGGGGAGCATGCATGCGTGTATGTTTTTATCTATGAGGTACATTTTAACATTCTAGTTAAGCCAGTGCTTAATATTTGTAGCTGCAAATGTTTTTCAAATATTGTTGGCTGATAAAAATGACAAATGAATCCCTGAAAAGTGTGAAAGTTGAGATCTCTGAGTGTTCGGTGGTTAAACACACACGAGAATTTTAGGACTGTGGGTTTGAAAATTTATTATTCCTCTCCCTTGTATATTTTCTAACTCATTAATTCAAACAACTTTTATTGTTTATTATACAGACAATATGGCAATGCAACATTTGGCTTTGTAAGAGTGAGATGCTAGTGCTCCTGAGGTATCAGGGCTGCTGCTGCCACTGGCTCAGGCACCTCTGTGTGCAATGGTCTTTAGAAGCCAAAACTGCATGTACAAGGGAGTGGGAAAAGCAATTGTTATCCCTACTCAGCTATCAGCAAACTGAGATACTGACAAATTAAATGACTTGCCTAAAAGAAATCTGTAGGAAAACTGAAGCTAGAAGTCAGTTTTCCTGAGGCCAGAACTGATGTGTCTGCCACAGGGACTATCAGTGACCGTCAGCGACTAGTGTGATGTGTAAATAATTCTTGGTATTTACTTCCTCGGTGAACTGGACCTGGGGAAGGAGAGACCTTCCTCCCCAGATACTCTAATGTGCTCTGTATTTTTTATGCTGGGATTTTTGGAAGGTGAGGAGTGAGGAAGGGCAGTTCAGCAGTTGCATCAGCCGCTGGTAGACATGTTAAGGGGGCTGGGAGAATTAATGACCTTAATAAAACAATAGAAAGAACACAAAGATGGTGACGTGTCTGTTTTAGTGGTCCTGTAGCCAGGCTCTAACAACTTTTTGTGGGTGACCTCTACATTATAACTGCTGAAGGAGACGATATTGGCTGCTAGTACCCCCAGCAACAGAGAGGACATTACTAGAGGAGAACTGGGCACTAAATAAAAAGGACATGACCTGCTGGAGAAGAACTTGGCTCTTTGATATGGCAACAAGGTGGTTTGAGGCAGAATGGGGTCAGGACATTGAGCTGGGTGCTGCTGCGGGTCCTATCACCAGGAAGGTATGTGCCAAATTAGCACGTCTTGGAGATAATATGCAAGACATTTTTACGAGGCAGTTTTCAGGAAGCAAAGTCCAGTGGTTGGAAAGAGATGAAAAGTATCGTAGAAATTTAGTGCATATAATCAAACCTTTTATTTCCTCATTTTGGAGCTCTCAATTTATGATCAGAACTGCCAGGAGGACGACAGAAGCTCTGCACATGAAGTAACCTTTTCAAACCAGGCTTTGAAAGTTTGCCTTCAGAGGATATAGAAGAAATTCCCTTTTTTTACTCCTTGGAACTCTCTGATTGATGCTACTTTGTCAAGAGGCTCCTTTCCTTAATGTGAGATTAGTATTTAGCAACTTGGTTCTCTTGCCTGTCTTACCACAGAGCAGCAGAAGTGGCTGGGCAGGAGAGGGATCAAACAGTGGCGCTGGCACCCCTTGGTCAACAAGAGCAGGACTGTTGCAGGTCCTCTGATAACTGCCTAAAATACTTGCAGAGGTTTGGTTTCCTGCAGATTTGAGTTGCTTCTTTCTGTTGAGGTAAAGCCCCAAGTGATTCAAAGCTAAACTTATTTCAAAGCTGAGTTATTTCCCCAAAAACACAAGTTCTGAGTGGGCAGAAATTATACTCAGATTTGTGCTGAAATAAGTGGAAAGCAACAGCTAGAAGAAAATGTGAATGAAAGCATGATGGCTCATTTCAAACTGAAGCACTTTGAACTTTCCTTTTGAGGAAATATTGAGAGTAAAGTAAAATGAGAAAAAAAAAAAATCCCATTAAAAATAGAGGTTTCATTTTGGGTTCAATGTGAAAGTATTTTTAAGATCTTGTGAAAAGGTACAATTTGCTTCAGGTCAGCCCAAAATCTACAGTGATCCTCCCCCATTGTCTTGATCCAGCCACTGCGTTAAGAAACCAGCTAGTGACATCAACATTAAGTAGAAGTCCCTCTTCTAGTCACTGTCAAGTCCACTTGTTCACATGCAAAAAATACCTAAAGACAGCTATTTCAAACAGACATCCAGGCTTGCTTCAAAGGATTGTAAACTAGGCATTTTGTAAGAGACTTCATGACACTTGCGTATAAATGCTGGGTCTTTTCTTCATGCTCCAAGGGCTGTTTATAACCTTTGGCCGCTTGCCTTCTGCTCACTTCTATTAGCAAAAAACCATGGAAGTCAAAAAGCACAGAATTACATGAAGCTGTCCTAATCTGAAAGGCAAAATTCCAGGTCAAGGTCAACTGCTCCAACGTATTTGGATTTGAGAAGTCAGAAGGGACTAGACCTTTTATAGATATCTCTGAAAGCTAAGCTCGAGATTCAAAACCTGGGAAGAAGATCTCTGATCCATTTGAACCAGCTGGGATTTATCCCTGATTTCCTCAGATTAAGGCTCTTGTTCTTTGCATTTATGTTGTGCTCTTTTCCACAGGCCAATAATTCATCAGGCTTTGAGTCATTTCAAGCACAAGCTTAAAATTGAGCGTATTCATTCTCCAGCTGAAATAATTCTGTTCTGGTGGCAGGAACCTGTCTTTTAAGTAAAGAAGAATGAACAAAGATGAAAGAATAATGCTTTTTGTGACCTGAAACATTTAGCACTTATACTGTTTTTTAGACCACCTCCTAAGATGTACACATCTCTGTATCTATGTGTCAGTCCTTCAGTAATACATTTAAACCAAACAACTGATTTCAGCTGCATTTGGCAATGGAACTATGATAAATTCCTACACCTTTTGTGAAAATAGGCAGCTGGCCTTAGGGAAGAAATTTGATTAATACCCAAGAGAGGAAATGGTTAATAAATTCACTTTTTCCAGATATCAGAAGACCCACACATTGAAACTAAATGACTTTAGCTTCATTGCTCTCAGACCTATTTCCTATAGTGAATGAGACTGGATACCTGGACTCATTATTCCTGATTTTGATCTTCCACAGCTTGTGTAAATCAGCCCATGTCCTTTGCTTCTAGTAAAACTACAGTGATATCCACCAGCTGAGGATTCAGCCCTACTATTGTGGTTGTCAGCAAATATAGTTTCCCTTCTGCTTCCAGCCAGCCAGCGTTGAGGGAAAACATTGGGACTTTCTCCCCATTTGGGGCCTATAGTGATATAGTGATGCAGATTTCCCAGCAGTTCTTGCATCAGTGCTTTCTCCTTTTGAATGGTAGTGTAGCTCTTTCAGTTTTGGCTTTGCGGGGAGCTTATGTACTTGATGCACTGTGCAAACCTGCAACAGCAGTACCTACAGACAGAGAGTTTGGATAGTGCAAGCTTCTAAAGGCATTGCAAGCAAGAGCCGGCAGCTGTGCAAGATGATGGAAATCGTCTGCTCTTGATAACCTCAGTCTCAGTGCTAGTATTCTGCTTTCAAATGCTTGCTGCTTCTGTATAGAGCGCAAAGGAAAAACCACTACCACCAAAAAAAAACACAGAAAAAGCACAAACTGTGGAAACACTTGCACCTGTCCTTGAAAACCCCTGTCTCAACATGCCCAGGGAGAAACCATAGAGAGCATGCCAGTGTGTGGCTGAGCTGTAGCATGCTATCTGAATCCTGAGAACAGGGCATAGCACAGCAGGTATTACCTGTGTCCTTGTAGCAGATGCACATGTAGATGTAGTAGATGAGAGTGTGTGCGCTGAGTGAAAACGCTCCTGCAGGGATAAAACATCTGAATAAAGCTGTTAACTTACAAATAAATGGAACAGTAAACTACCCTAAAAGTGACATAATAAAGAAACAGTCAGGGACCACATTGGCATTCAAGTAACTATTTTTAGCTTGTATTTACTAATTGCATAGGAGTACAAAAAGCAATTGTAATTATGAACACAAATGTTCTTAGTAAGTGGAATAAGCTTTTTCTGTACTGTGTCTCCTTCAGAGGAATCCATACATTTATATCTAGTATTTTTCAAATAACAGAAGGGTAAACTTACTGAATAGGCAGTAATTGGCATGAAATGGGCAGCCAGTTAAAGCTGAAAGCACTTGCACCCACTTCCCTCTTCATTATACTTTTTGTGTAATGTAGATCACAGAGGTGCAATAGCCTGACAATTTACTTGATTAAAAGTGACATTGTAAATATAGCAAAGGCAATTTGTATTAGAAACTATTTTTGGTAAGAAGGTTGTCATCTGTAATGCTATTAGGCTTTATGAGATGAAAGACAATGAAACCATAATTTGCATATAATTCAGCTTAGTATTTTTTAATAAGGTCTTGTATATTTTCCAGCCATGGGGTTTGATTCGCACAGATGGAACCAAGAGCTTAAACTTTTTCAAAGAATGTAAATGTAAAGTTTGTACTTTGGGCCGGTTTCACTTTTCATTTCAAGCACACTCATGCAGGCAGAGAAGAAATAAAGAAGAGGTCAAGAAAAAAATATCCATGGGCTATATAATGCCCTCATACCATGCTCAGGTCTCCGACTGATTTCACTGTCTCTCTCCTGGCACAGGAGTTATTGAGCCAAGATGCACAATCTATATTGCTGTCCCTAAGGCTGTGTTCACATCGCATCAATCTTTTTTATTTGTTTTTTCCCTAAAAAAAAAAAAAAAAAAAAGCAGCAAACCAAACCCCACTCCCCCCAAAACCACACCAAAACTGAGCAACCTGAAAAAACCCTCGTGTGCTCACTTCGGAGACTCAGCTATTCCAGACCACAGTCCAGGTTCCTAGCATCATCATGAAGAACTAAATATTAATTATATTCCATGTACTATTATAAAGACTGAAACAAGCAATATCGTCTTCTCTGAGAGTGGTACTTGTGAGGCTGTGCAGCAAATGTCTTTCTGTTGCTCCCTTATCAAATTTGCTGTGGTTATTAGTCCAAGGACATTTTTTCCCAACTGCTAGCACTTCTAATCAAATTAGGAAATATGAAAATCAAGCTAATGGACCTGACATTGGTTCTCACGGCTGAGAAAGGCACTGCAAAATCCCTCTCTTTCTGCTGGGTTGCCTTGGTAGAGGTAAAAGGCATAAAATCTTCCTCCTGCCAGGAAGATCAGATAATTCTTTTCCAATGTACAGCATATGCATATATACTCAAGACTTCAGACTTCCACATCAGTAAAGAAAGAACAAATCCAGCTTTCCATGGCATAGCAGGTCACTTACTCTGGAACAATTTATTGACTTGACTCATGTTGTTTCTCTGCTCCCTGCAAAACCGGTCTGAAAATTAATTGTATATAAGTACATAAGAAAAATACAAGAAAAACAACAAACAAAATAGCTCAGTTCTGAATGTTTGAACAGAACAGCCAACATTTAAAAGATGCTCAAGAAACATGTTTACAGAGTAAGTGAGGGCCACCATTACACTTTTCCCAGCTTTAATCATGCTTCAGGAGAGGCTGTTGCTATTCCCTTTGCTGTGTTCTTTAAAGTATGCCTTTCTCTTACAACTGGCATTGTGACATGGATATCCTGCTTAAACACAACCACAGGACAGGTTTGAATAGTCTCACTATTGGCTGTATCAGCTCTTCTGGCCTGTGCAGGCATTCAAATCCAAATCCAGCTCTTCACATGGTTCCTACAGTGCATGGGATTTGCATTGGGAGCTCTTCCAGTGCTCAGGAAAAATGTTTTGGTTTCTCAGCAGGGCTACAGCCTGGAGAAGCTGTTTTGGAGATGGACAAGGAGGGGACGACTCCAACCTTTCCACAGAGAGATAAACTGATTATTCCTGGAATGTGTAAGTACTCAAATGTGTCTATAGAAATTGGTTTGGAAAGATTTCCCATCACACAGATTTGTCATCAGGCACCATTCTCATTTCTTTTATTCCTCCGCTTTTTGACTCTTCATGAATCTAGCCAGCAACTTCAGCAATGCAACTGAACCCGTGACCCATCATTATTTGTCTGCTTAGAAGCAAAAAATAAATGAGACAGAAACTTTCTCACAATTTTCCTTGTCCCTATACTCTCTATATGCTCCTTTCATGGCAGCGTTGTTCTATGCAAGTGACAGGGGTTAGAGGAGGAATCAGGCACAAGCATGTGCAAATTTAGGTATGCGTTTGGTAGGACACAGGGGAATGGCCAATTCAGCAATGCAGTATTAAGCAAATTAAACAATGAGCAAATGCAGAAGACACTGAAAGGAGAACAATGCCTTGTGCTAAATATGCACTTAAAATGAGTGGGGAAAATATATATAGCACTAAACATCTGCTGCTGGACTACAAATACAATGTCCTTTGAGAACAGGAATGAGCATCTCTTCAGTAAACGATTCCAAAATCACCACCTGTTGTGGTCAGAGAGGTTGAATTAAAACCTGAACAAGAGGGAAAATGAATCCTTAGTATGCCTAGATTTCAAGGCACTGAGGAAGGGTAATATCCAAGTCATGTCTGTTTGGCAGAGACTAGGAAAGAGAGTCTGTTGGCAAGAGAGCATTAGTTCCTCAATTACCATCCCAAGGGAGATGCCTCCAGCCTTTTGGTTGAGCAGAGCAGCCTCGAAATGTCATTGCCCATGATTGCTAAAAGCTGTATGCTTCACAAGCCATCCCTTGAATTTCTGCTCTATTTTTTCATCCCGGGCTGGTTGCTTCGTATCCCTGATACGAATATTGAAACTGAGTGATAACAGTGTGAGCTGAAATATATGTTAGGAATCTTGAAAGGGGTAAAAGTGGGTTAGGAACTTGGTTATGGGGGGAAAACTGTGAGAAGCAGCATGATGAGAAGTAACTGGGAGTGCAGATGGTGGTGCAAAGAAAACCAAAGAGGAAATAAAGGCTGTTCATACCCAGAAAAGCTGACTGATAGCAAAGAGGATGGCATGGGGAGAATTGATAACAGAAGACCACTGAAAGACTGAATTCATGGCTGGACAAGGCACTTCATTTTGGAGTTGTCACAAACACAAGATGGTTAGATCATGGAAATATTTGTCAGTCAATGCATTATTTTGGGAAATTGTGAGGGAAGATGTTAGACTGTGGGAAGATAATTGTCTAGAGGGGGCTGGAGGAGATGCTGAATGTCAGAATCCACCGAGCAGTCAGAGTTGGAAGGAGATGGAATAAGAGGAAGGTATCAGAGATATGGAAGCAGCACAGACAGACAAACAACAGAAAAGGAGTATTTGTGAGAAAAAAACAATAATGGATACAATTTGGATGAAAGAAGAAACTTTATGTTAAGAAAATACCATGGCCTTGTAAGGGTATTTGGAGAAATCTCAAAGGGCCTTACATTGTATATGACAGTCCTTATGGAGGAGAAAAAAACTCTTAACCTTAAAATATGGAATTCAAAAATGAGATGCTGGCCCAGATTTCTTACAGTACCTCCACACTGCAGTGTAGTATCTACCTTAAGAAGAGTTGAAAAGATTTATTCAAGGGTTATGAAAGTTATGTTCCATTTAAAGCTATTTATATTTAAACACTCAAAAATCATTAGTCACTTTAAAAAATCTTGGCTACTTTTTGTATACTACATTTTTCTCTGAGTACTTGTGTATTATGCAAAATACACAGTGTTTCTGAGCCAAGGGCTTTTGGTATAAATTGAGTGGGTTCTATACTAAAGCAGAAGTATAAATAAATGTAATTTATTGCACATCTTACCCTTTCTCTCTTCCCTTCCAACCCTTCGTCAAAAAATTCTAGAACACTGAGGATTGTGTGCTCCAGGGTTTGACAGAGGAGGAATCTTGACTCCTGTGTGAAAAGGTTTCTTGCATTTCTACAATTCCCAATTTGTATTTGCAGGCAATGGTACTGGGCATCTGGATCTCTGATCTTTGTGGAGCCAGAAACTTTGAAGGCAGTGAATGACTTCCTATCTGCTGGAAAATCATGCCCATTCTCACTTCATGAATCTGCAACAGACAGTGAGTTCCTTCATGGCATTTCTGTTTATTCCATGCATAATAAGGCTCTGTTGACTTTTGAAGCTCCCGTTTATGAAGCCAGAGCATAACAAGATCTTTCTTGTAGCTTAGATCCTCCCTCTCAAAAGAGCATGTTATTTGTGCAGGAAACTCTGCAAAAAGAAAATAAGGTTTCCCAAATTAGTACCTGTTGAGGAAGAAATGCTAATCCTCTCCATCAGCTCTGCAGCCTCCAGCCAAACTTACTAAGTGCATGTGATATGGACATGAAGGTGGTTTGAGTTGATGGGCATATTTTAGTGGTTTGGGTTTTTTTTCCTGTCAGCTGAACTATCCTCCCATTTCACAGGCTATGAAGTGGCACAGAGTAAATATTATTCAGTAGTATTAGACAAGAAATAAAACAAGAATAAAAATCAAGAAACACACCCATTTACAACACATACCAGGGTAAACACATGTTTGTAGCACAACTGCATGGTGGGTATGTACCTTTAGACCTTCTTAGCCATTAAAAACAGCCTCTTTCTCCTCATAATGAAGGTTCAGTTTTGAGAGTTAATGTACAGCTCATGCATACACCCAGATGGAAATGCAATACATTTTGATAACCATATGGTGCAACATGAAAGATAGTCAAGGATAAAGATTATAACAACCCTGAAATTAATTTAGTGTTGAGCCTGATCTAGATCCCACTAAAACCCAGTGTAAGCTTTTTCAGTGACATTTGGGTCAGGCCTTTCTGTGCTCTTTGTGTGTAACTTAAGATTATATTTCAAAGGTCAGCATAGCTGAGCATAAATAATAGATGGCGTTGAAGCATTCTCTCCCTTTAGATCTGCCTTCAAATTACCTTTTGGGATTTCAAGGGGTTTTCTACTGGTTTACTCTTCCTAAAACAATAATTAGATAATGCTCCACTTGTAATTTGTGCTGGCAGATAATGAATGGTGAAGTGCTCTTCTGTGAATGACCAGGTGAGACTGATAATAGTATCTGCTGAAGTGAAAATACAGCATTTAAATATAAAATAAAATACAGCAGATAATAGACCGGGTATGATTCTAGGGCAGTTTGTATTCTTTGTAACAAGGAATATAGCTCTGTTTATCTAGGAAGTGGGTAATTTTTCTGTAGGTTTTGGAATACCAGTCACTTTCAGATGACTTTGGATCCTTCCTAGGAGCAAGGTGTGGTGATAAAAACACAGGCCTTTAAACACAAAAGACAGACACGTTGCACAAGTGAAAGCAATTGCCAATAAAGAGGTATTAGCTGAGTACATATCACCACCCAGCTCCACTTAATTAAATGCTTTGCTAAACACATGCAAGTACTTTTATAGACACTAAATATTCAGGGAAATGCCAACTGACTGGATTTTTATTTAGTATTTCCTGTTTTCTGGGCTGAAGTGTGTGAACAGAGCTGCTTTGTTGCACTTTCTTGAGCTCTGTTGAATGCTAACGTTCACGGACCACAGCATTGCTACTGAGCAGACACATGAAAAGCATAGCAAGGGTTGAGCAAAATGTGGTTTTGCACTCTACGAGGCCCTCAGCAGCACCTTCTATGGACTTTTGCAGATGGAATCACACTTTCTATGCTTCTGCATTAGTCTGAGGTCAAGGCTATGGATGTCTGCCAGTTCCTCTGTTTCTAATGCAACAGCTTCTGCTAATAGTCTGTATCTCTCTACTTACCAGTTCACCCCCTCTGAGTGTTTCAAAGCAGCAGCCTTTTTCTTGGAGAGGGACATGCAGATGGTTGCGGTTTAGTTCTGCCATGCCATGTCTGGGGACCAGTGTGCCTGTGTTGGTTGCAATGACCTTGGCACTGCCTTTTACCTGGAGTGTCTCTCAGACACAAGTTCCTTCTTTGTTTTTGCCTCCTGTCTGCTTTTAGCTTGTCTGACTCTGTCTGCCCAGCTTCCTCTGACCAGTGCAGCAGGTCAGGCATTCATAAGCCATTGCCTTGGATAGGAGCCAACTTTTTGACTAAGAAAGATCAATTTAAATGGATGTTCATCAGAGTTTAATGATGCTTGTTAGCTGTGTGCCACGGGCAAGACTGTCTCCTGACACCTCTGTGGGTATTATCACTCTGTGGAAGTAAAAGACAGCAGGAGAGATCCACATCCAAAATGCAGTTTGCAGCCTGACACGTAGTCCCTGTTATTAATCACAGTTCACGTGTCTGCATGCAGATAGATTGCCACCCTTCACATATTTCTAACATGAGGTGTTCAGAAGGTCATCGGTTATTCTTTTCCCTAAAGGGGATTAAAGTTTTATTATGGGCATTTATTGTTTCTGAGGATTTCTAGTTTTTATTATGGATGCTTGTAATCAACCTGCATGCTATCTGCTAGCTCAGTAACTAGCAGAGTTTGCTCAGGCTGCCTATTTTGGGAGAACAGGCAGTATCTAGCACCCAAAACACACAAACAAACTTGTTCCCAGCAGGATCACAACCTGCAGCTTGGGGAGTCATTTTTTTCTGCAGTAACTTCAGTGTTCCATGAAGCCTCATTAATGCACGTTTTGAAACCCTGCACAGATGCCTGAAGAGGCATTTGGAACCTGAGAATACCCAACCTTTAGTTTTGTATTCTGTGTGACTTGACTTTTTGTGGTACATGATAAGGTGGTGAGACTAATTGCTGTCAGAGTTGAATTCATGGGAGTTCTGCAAAAACACAGATTTGTGTGTACTGTGGCAGTGGAAAATGTTATGCTCTGTGTGCAAACGCCTGCAGATTCAAGTCTTGTCAAACGTCTCACGGAATCGGTGGTCCTCTTGAACCTGCAAACTTTTCAAAGCTATTAATTTTTTTCTATTTTACATATCTATACACCAAGGTCATGTTCCCTAGTGCTTGCTTTTCTGCATCGGGGGTATGTTCAAAAGGGCTTAAGTATAGAAATTGTCCATAGGATTTGAGCACCAAAATGACTTCCTTTGAAATCTTTACCTCCCACTTTCTCTGGGGTTTTTTTGTACATCTTGGTAAAAGAAAGAAGCTGTAACAGTCCTTTTTGCTCCTATCTTTTTTTTTTTTTTCAAATCAACAGTTGAATGTGATTTGCTCTGATTAGGCTCACAAGAGTGCTCTGTGTTACAAGATTGCTGGATTTAAAACAGCAGATGAATTTTCTGTGCCACTTAATCCCATCAGAGTTCACATTTTGCTTTCTAATCCTGAAAGACCCTTTCTCCCTCCCAATTCTCTGCTGTTGTTCCTGCTGCTGTGATGGCGATCTAAGCATTGGGTGGGAACTACTAGGATTTTGCAGGACTGCAGGTGGTATTTTTGGAAAGTTAAGTCAAGCCTTCATTCTTCTGAGATAAATACATCAAAATTCCCCATAATTAATGGTGGATGGGATTTTTAGCTCTAATCTTAAAAGCTGAGAGGATCAGGGAGGGCCTTCCTGTTGCAGGACTGCCCATCAGTTGCACGCTGCCTTTCTTACATGAAGCACACCTGTGTGAAGGGCAGAGGAGAGACAAGTCCCAAAGCAAACTGCCTGTAACAGAGCAATTGAGAAGCAAGAGGAAGTTTCCTCTGGGGTCTGCAGGCTTGTGGTGGGGGTTCTCTTAGTACTGAGACAGTCTTGAGATACTCAGTCATTTTTTACCCTGCCCTCCACCAGGCTCAGATGAAGCCTATGGGTTCTGTGTGGTCTTTAATTCAATGGGAAAGCAATACCTCAGCCTTGCAGCCTGTAAAGTCCTTTATGATGTGACAACTGACAGCATGCGACTGCGTGCATTGCTGTCCTGAAGGTTGACAGTGCTGTCCTTTGCACCCAGACTGCTCCAGGGAGGTTTAATTTCTTCTGATAAATGAAAGGCATTAAGAAACGTCTCCTGCCCTTTGAAGATACAACCAAGAAATTTCACTTAGCTTAAGCACAATATAATGGGGTTGTTATTCCCAAAGATTACCCTCAAAATATGCCTTTTAAATGGCTTGAAAGTGCACTGCAGAAAAGTCACCAAAATGGCTTGGTAATAAACAGACATTTCTCATCATCCACCAGAACAGAGAGGCTTAATTTCTCGGTGGTTAAATAGTAACATTAGAGATGAGCTACTCTGTGATTTTTGTTTGCAGGGTGAATGGATTTCCAAATATATTTTCATGGAGGAAGAGCTATCTCACCATTACTGATAAATAAATGCAAATGTTAGAGTCATAATCTTCTTTAACCAAATAATGCACAACAATTAAGTTTTAAATTATTGATGTTATAAAAGGCAAAACAGCCTCTAGGCACAGGAGTTTCCATGACTCCAGTACTGAATAATAAAAACTGCTTTTTCCCTCATTCTTGTTGAGTGCATTATTAAAATGCAATTCTTCATATTTTTTGTCTTTTGAACTTTGAATTCTATTTAAGCAAGGACACTGGGGAAAAGTTAATTAAAGTGGGAAAGTTAGCTGACATATTTACCATTTCAGCGGACATACTGTATTTTTGCAGTGAGAAGTGAATTGAGTTTGCATTCAGAAGAATAACCTATACAAAGTCAGCCCTGAACAGCAACAAACCAGAGAGGCAAAATTTGGTTATTAAAAAGTCGGTGAATGGCTGGAAAGGTTCCTATTTTAATTTCATCTTTAAGACTGCTCAGTCTTTTTGTATATTGATAAATAGCGATGAGAAGCCCACTTGGGATTTTTTCTGTGGGATAGCACTTCCTGTACAAAGAAAAAGAGAAAGTTTGGTGTATAGTAGGGTTTTTTTTTAGCATAGAAAAACTGTAACAAGGCTCAGGAACTGGAAGCTGAAAGCACACAAATTCAAACCAAAATAGATGCTTTAATTATGCAACTGAGTACTGAGGAAAGGTCCAAATTCTCCATTTCTGTGTCTTCATGTCTGTAACACCAGACTGGGTGATCAAATCCCCCTTACACTGTGACCTGGACATGTGTGGGATGGGAGGGATGTGGGGCATCCAGTGAGGAACAGTATTTTAAGATTTATGGTGCAAAGCTATATTTTGTAGCAGCTTGAGAAGGTGGGATCTGAGACAAAGCGTGATGGCATAAGCATAACCCTGCCTTTACAAGATCAGGCCATGAGTATTAACATAGCTTTTGGATGATGAAAAGACTCAATGCCTAGAGGTATTGGGCACAGCTATAAATCTCTCACTAGAAATAAGTAACTTGTTGGGAATCTTTGACAAATTTAATTTAGTAACTGTGCCACAGCCTCGATGGGGGTTTTGTGTGTTAGAAACTTGGTTTGTTTTTTTTATTTTTTTTTTCCATAATTCTACTAAATTATTTAGGGGCTGAATTTTAAAATTAGAAGATGCAGCATTAAAAAAAAAAAAAAAGCTATGAATATTTTATGAAGGGTTCTGGGATTTCATGGTATCAAAATACATGTTGCAGCCTTGGAGACTCCAGTATGGAGCCACATGAGCCACTCGCTCCCTTCTGCCTGACCTGCAGTGCCCACTGCAGCCACAGAGGAGAGCAGAGGGGTCCCTGTGTCCCCCAGTGCAGGAGGGAGCCCTGTGTTGCCCAAGGAGCCCAACTGATGATCCATCTCCCATCACGTTCGAGTAGTTTCCCTTTTTGGTGGTAAATAGAAAACCAGTATTTTGTATCAGTGGAGTTCCAACACATTTTGAGAGTGATTTGAGAGTGATATGTAAACCAAGTGGGGCTTGTTTTATATGTACAAAGGGAGAGGTGAGGGAACTTGCAAAAGCCATTTGATACTGTTCCCAGCAGCACTATTGGGTCAGCAAAGCTGCTCCAGAGTACAGGGGATGCTGGAGGAGCAGGAGCCTTTACAGAGACCACAGAAGTGGGATGCACAGTCTGGTAGGGACAGAGTCTTGGGAGGTTTCTCTGCAAAGAGAAGAACAGCAAGAGTAAAATACACGAGCCGTTCTTGAGGATGACCTGCAGGTATCCCAGAGGGGTACGTTTCTGCAGGCTGCTGTGCACCAAGGTCTGTTTGTACCTTGGTGAATCCCTTAGCAACCTTTCAAGTCAGACAAGATCTGTGGCAAGTACTAACAGCTACAGTCAGGCTTTCTCCAGCGTAATTTACCCGTGTCTGAATGTATGTAAAATAAGTCCCGATGACACTTTTCCTTATGAATTAGCAGGTCTTGCTGACACAAATCAGGAACTCAATACAATATTCAGCAAGCACATTAAATCTGCTTCTAACATGCGGCATGCTGAGACACTCTTTGTTATTACCTTAAAGTATTAGAAGCTGGAGAAATGCCAGTTCTCCCCTCTGATGGCAACAACAATGACATAGGCAGAAATAATTAGCTTTCTGCTACACAACTGGCACGGATGATGCTGTTCTTCAAAGTGCATTTCTCTCCTTTTAGCTGCTGTGCAGAAATCCTTGATAATTAATCAGCTCTTGGTGACACTGCAACATTAATAAATCCTCAAGAGTTGCATTAAATGTGTTGTACAGATACACAGACCTCAGTATTGTCAAGATGGTTGTGCTGCAGATTGACTCTGAGCTGGGGTAACAGCATAGCCCCACTGAGGTCAAAGGAGCTCCAAGGATTTACCAACACTGACATTCTGCCTTTGCGTGCAATGTCAGAGCAAGTCCTTATCCTTAAACCTGAGAAAACAGGAGCCCTTTGGGTTTCATACAGTCTTTGACTACAACAGTTAGGAAGAAAATATTTTCTGGGAAAGAAAACCTCTTCTGATGCAGTGGATTTTTGAAGGAGCTAAGTTATCACCCCAAAATAAAAGCTGAAACATTTTCTCTTCAAGTTTATAAAAATCCAATTTTTTCTTCATTTCCTGTTCATTATTACACACATCTACTTTTCCTGCTTTGTTTTCCAAAGCAGGACACCCTCAGCTCTGTGCAGGGCTGATCTTGGTGTGATGCTCTGGCAAGAAGTTCTGGCAGTTGTCTGGGGCACTCACCTGCAAGACTGTGTTACCCTTTGCTATCAAAGAGGCACCGAGGGCAGACTGCACACCTTTTCTTCTTTTCTTTTGGTTCTTTTCAGGAATGGATCCTTAAGAAAACTAATGAAAGTTCTGCTCTGAAGGTCTGATTCTAGAAAAAAAGAATCATTTCTTGCTGAGAGGTGACTTCACTGAGTGCGTGTCCTAGGATAGGTAAGTGTGTAAACTTGTAAGCTTGGGGTGAGAGAGCACCTTGCACTTTCCCAAGCATGTCTTCTTGATAGCTAAGGCTCTTCATGTGAATCCTTCATTACTTAATGCCACAAATCAAAGCATTATTTCATACCACCACGGAACAATTCCCTTGACCATATCAGAAGAAGGAGTTAATTTTTTCTCACCAAACTACATTACAATTATAATCTGCACCAGAGAATAATTTATTCCTCCATTCCAATGCTGGCAATGCTTTCTCACTTTTACAGAATCAATTTCTCCTGCTATTGGCAAATACTGTAACAAAGAGCAGGAAATGGTATCAAATGTGTCCATTCTACTGACATGGACTATAATGAGAGTAGAAAGCGGGCCAGCATTAGCTCTCATAGTGTCAGTAGCATAAGCCTAAGCGCCAAGCCATTTTAATTAATTATGTGCTAATAGTCTCTGGGCTGATGCAGCATTCAGCATACTCTATGTGTACAAGTTATACTCCTCAGTTGTATTTTTCCTTTTTGAATAAAAATTAGCAGTAATCCTTCAATTCTGTGGAAGCCTTCTGTTGCAATCCAAAAGTCAATGCAGCATTCAGGCTTCATATGTACTTTACCATTCCCTTAGGCCATTGTTTAGATGGCAGTTTTAGGGAAGTTAAACACCATTAGTATCCTGTGTTTTGCTTTGGCACAGCAAAGTCACTCCAGAGCTGCTATGGGTAAGGTTTACAACTACTTTGGGACACCAGGCAGCCGAAACAGCAGAAGGCAATGGCAAATAGGATCCTAGTAGCCACAAATTCCTAGGAAAGTTTTTTATTTGGCAGATACTTTTTTGGGTTTGTTTTTTTTTTAATGTCATCTCTTTCCCTATGGAATGGCTGTCCTGGTTTTTCAGTCGTAGGCTGACAGACAGTCCCTTATTGTTGTGAATAAAGGGATGTCCTCTGTGGACCTTTTTCACTGTGAAACTAAATATTTTAGAAGTGCCTGGACTGATCTGGAGAACTCTTATTGTGGTTAAATGTCAAATTGGAAGGAAAGCAAAATCTTCACATGGTGCTCTGGCAAAGTCCTGGAATTGATGGTGATTTCTCTGGTAAAACACAGTCCCGGAGGAAGGCAACTCACAATTCAAGGATGATTTGGAAGGATTTGGGAATTTGCTATTTGGCTCCCTCAACCCAGAGTGGATGGCAGTTATCAAATTCAGAATAATTAAATGGTTGTAAGTACTAATGAAGCTCCTAAATAACCAAAGACATTCTAATGAAATAGGCCTTAGAACCATGTCAGCTCTTTACATCTATGAGATTGCATCTTAAAAATAAGATATGCTTTTCTCCTAGCTTACCAAAGCACAGCTATTTTCAGACTAAAATATCTCTTCTGTCCAGGCAAGAGAGCACTGTAATACTCAGGGTATTTAGTAACATAACAAATGTACAATAGTAATGTTTATTTTGACTATTCTCTCTCCCAATTAGTATTTGTTGTGAAAAGCCAGATCGTAGTGCCAAAAGGTAATGTGTGCTATAGTCCCATTACTAGATTATATTCATAGTTTTCTCATGCAAGATCACATACATACAACCCAAGAATAAATTCAAGCTCTTTCGGTGAGACTACTTTTGGCTGTGAAGAACACAAAAAGGGCTCTGATTAAAAATCTGCCTTTCTGATTCACATGTTATTCCATATAAAATAAAGTCTCTCTGATTTTAACTCACACCCCTGCCTCAAAGATCACACTTTGTCCTCTGGGTGCACAAGGCCAGCATATGGACCTTTCCATAGAGGCAAGCATGGTATGTGCCAATGAGACCATGAGAAAATCACTGCCCAGCTCATTGATGGAGAGCTGTAATTTCAGTTAAGGCTGCTCTCTTTGCTGCTTGAAATGAAGATGAGTAGAGCATGAGGCTGACTTTGGAAGTTTCTAGTGGTAAATATCCGGAGTCTACTATCCCTGTCAAAAGGGATAGATGTTTCAACAGCTAGTCAGCCAATTTCACGCTAAAATTAAAGTTGTCAGTCATCAGGTGTCCTGCCTGGTAGATAAGTGATATTACAGTTTCACATACCCAATCTTTTTCCATTGGTCAGAATTTGATGCAGAATCCTTGCTGGCATGCCATTGACACATAAAATGTAGCAATTATTGCTAGCATTTTATTCTCAAGGTTTTTTGGCACATTGAGCTCAGATTCCCATTTGCTTGGTTTAATACATGTAAACAATCCAATTTTTCATCAGTTCTGCTCAAGAGCTCATCAGTGACTGCATATGGGTGTAATCAAGTAAGCATCGTTTACTAAATTCAAAGCTTAGTTCTTTCATTTCCATCAGTTCCCACTTCTTTTTAAATTTTCTAGAACAGCTCCACCTTTTTAAACAGCGTTAGGCAGGATTCTTTTCTGTTTGTTTTACCGATATAATTTCTTTTTTTGCTGCTTGAAGTGTAATTCTACTTTCCCTGCATAATTCCTTTGCAAAGCCAGATGGACAGAAATGGTCCCATGCCATGCTGAAATCCTCTGTCTTATTTATACAAGATAAATCTTGTTCCTAAACAATTCTGAAGAACGTGTTCATTATGTAATATCTACTGAATTTGTCATTCAACTCATTGTTATTTCATCTTTCATCATTCTGCTGTTCTCTATACACATGTACTGGAAAGGGGAAAAAGATAAAAGCTGTAGAGAAGATGGTGACAGCAATCTTGTGAGATGGATGAATTTGTCTGTCACTGTTTTGCCTCCATGACAACAAGCAGATTTTTGCTCACCCTTTTTTCCTCTTTTCCCTGAAGTATACAGAGCTCCCTTGGTGCTGCTGCTGGGGAGCAGAGTATAGTGCCTGTTGCTCAGTGTCAGAACTCACAACTTACTTGATGATTTTCTGTGCTTGGGATTTCATGTGTCTGAATACTCCTGATTGCATCTCTGGAAATGCATCTGTGGAAAAAATATATTAATTTAATCGGGAGTGTATACTGGACTCTTTGGGAACATGTATTTGTAGCAAGTTATCTGTGGTACATACCTTGTATCTTTACTCAGGTACAGCTCTTCAAAGCAGTCTTTCAAAGGGCAGAAATACCCAGTATGGTGCTCAAAGACTGAGGCTTCATGGAAGAGGGAGTAAAACCCTCCCACTGCAGTTAGACATCTCAGGGACATCAGCATTTCTTCCTTCTTCTTGCAGTGCCTATTGTTGCACTGTTATGCTAATCACACTTGTGAAGACAGACTGTACATTTCATTTAGTACAATGGCAAAAAGCCATCAATAAGAAGACAGTGGCTGAGTTTTTGACCCCTTTGCCTACTTTGTCTGTCAGAGCTTTTTAGCTCAGTCTCCTGTATTCTCCATGCCACCACCCATCTCAAAGACCAAGAGAAAAACCTTTTGGGCTGTGCAGCACTAACAAAGCTGCACAGTCTTTCTGCTCACATTTACATCCCAGCCCACGTGCCCAGGAGTGAGGTTGTAGACCAGAGCCTGTGCCCAGGCAGGAGGAGATGTGTTGGGGAATTTCCAGGAATTTTACTCTCTGGCACAGATATTTTCACACATGCCTGGATTAGCACTGTCCTTAATTGAAATCTTCCTGTCCTCAGTATGCTAGTCCTATCCTTTGTGGGAGCTCCTTCCCCTCCCTGGGCTTTCTGCTTGCATGTTTGCAGCTGAGTGTCACTGTTACTGGAAGTGGCATGCTGTGTTCCAGCTTTTTTCTACCTCTTTGAACCGAAATAGTAAACCTTTTCCCCCCAGGCCTTCCTATTTCTCCCATTTCTTGCACAAATGCTTCATGAAGTGCTGGGATCTCCCTCATCTGGACCCAAGTACTTTGTGATGACTTTTAAATAACAAGTTCTCTCTTCTATTTCATAAAGACTTCTGCAGTTTCTCTTTTCTTGCTTGCCTGGGACAGTGTCTCACCATTTTTACTAATCTTGAGTTTAAGGTGCTTGAAATTCTGCTTCCAATAGCAGAAGTTAAAAATTGAGCAAGAAAAAGAACTTCAGTTCCTCCTGTCCAGTACCATCAGACTCTTCAGCTTACTTTGATTATTGTTTGTTGGTTTGTTTCACTACAACTCCTCATTTGATCTTAGTATTCACATGTTTTACTTGCTGGGCTGTTGTGCAGGACTGCTGTTTCAAGGTTCACTTACAGTAGCAAGCAGGAAATTATGTTCTCTCCTCAACGGTCAGAGTTTCCAGCTCCAAAAGGTCATCTGTAGGAAAAGTCTGTGTGAGGAAGTACAATAAAGGTGTGGAAATTCTTATCTAAACCAGTGCCACTGGTTCACAGAGGGCACACAAGAATAGCCTTCCCTGTGGGTTTTAAGACGGAGGAGGAAAGACAGCCCCTAGCTCATGAGTTTCCTTATTAAGCAAGAACAGTGTTGTTTCAATTAGCAGAAGGACAAAACGAGCTTGTACTTTTCGAATTACTCATTTTCACCAGTCAGTCCTAAGGCCCTGATACAGCAAAGCGATGAAGCTGAAATCGTTCTCTCCCAGTAAACCTCGCCATCCCAGTTACAACACAGGCACCTTAAAAGCACAGCTCTAACTTATGCCTTCATTTGCTACCATAAAGAAAATAACCTGATGCCTTTGGCTGCTTCTTAAATTAACTTCAAATGGCTTTTTGCATGGAGAATTTCTTGTGGGGGCACACTATAACGAAACAGCAATGAGTTTTAAGGTTCCTCATCTCAGAAATGTGGCCATGTTGCAGCATTATAGCAAAGTCTTTACTGACTGGTCTAGAGGTCAGGTTGAAAACCCTGGTTTGCCTCTTAAATCCTACATTTATAACCCAATAAATAAGCATTTTTGAGCAATTTGATTTGTTACTTCAGTGACAAACCAGATAGTTAATTCAGCTTGAATGCTATATTAAGGAAAAAATCATACAGTCTACAGAGCAATATGTTTGAAAATACTTTTGCAGTAAGATACTAACAGAGCGTTTAAAATACTTGATGAGCTAGTCATGTAAAAATGGTGGCATATTTGTAGAAAGCTACCAGTTTTGTGCTATTTCTTTCCCAGTCATTATTTATACACCTTTTGTCTTAGACTCCAGTTATTTGTTTAGTAACTGTATATATTAGTAACTGAAGTTGTAAAGGTACCTTTGCCTTTAAGGATTGCTAGGTTTGGATCCAGTACAGAGTTAAACTAGAGCTTTTTCTGTTTATATGTTCTTATACCAATAGGTTAAGGCAGACTTTTTGTTGCCCTTCCTCCAGTTTAGCTATGGAAAAAGGTTAATTAGTCACAAGAGGTGATGAACAACACAGTGGAAAGTTTTTGTGAACAGACTCTTAGGAAAAAAATGTGACCTTAACAAAAAAGAAGCTGAAAGCATTAGGCATCCAGTAAATAGTTTGGTTTTACAGCTGCTAAAAGGGTGGAAGAATAGATTGCAGTCCCTGAGCATTGCTCAGGAAGGTAACAAGTGAAAGCCATCTTAAACACCCTAAACAGCATGTCAGGAGTCATTGGAATAGGCAGGATAGTGCTATGGTTGCTTCCACACATGGCTATAAGTGTCTGTAAGCTGTAAGGCCAGTGTGTGGTGAGAATTGTTACAAGCAAATTCTATTAAAGTGCTCGGGACCAGAAGATGTTCTTGCAACATGCACAGTGGTTAATCAATGTTAGAGTGTTAACACATTAATACAGTATAGGTTTCTTCCCTGAGTTTCAAATATGACAGTGTAAGGTAGACCCTGTCTGTGGTAAATAACACAAAGCAGTGGTGGCTGAGGTCTCTAAATGGGTAGGTCAAAATCCAGGAACTAGGTGTTAAGAACTGTGGCACTTCTGATCCTGCCAGGTGCCCATAAAAACTTGACCTCTTGCTGCGTAAAGGTTTGCATTGTTCATAGTCAAGCATGTGAGAAGGAGAGAGGCTATTTATTCAACCGGAGTTGAAAAATATGTTTGTTGTTACGGCTTTGTTTAACAAAAAGTACAGAGAATTGTTTCCTAAGACTGTGAAAGAGCTGTGGTTTGATCCCGCTGATAATTGGTGCTTTAAAAGCCATTGGTATTAGCAATTACTTGTAGTTGCTAGGGCCACTTGAAAAACTTTCCTTCACGCAGTTTGTTGAGTAAGAAGGCTGTTTTCTTCTGGATCTTTTGACCTGAAAAGCTCTCCTCTCTTTTGAAATTTTCTAAATAATTATAAGTTGCAGATGCAAGAGAAAAGAATAAGCAAAAAGGGGCAGTGATTTGTTGTTGTTGGGTTTTTTTTGTTGTTTTAAATTTTAAAATCAAGGAAATTTTGTACATTTTATATATAAAATGACACTTGTTGATAGCTATGGGCCAAGATTATTTTTACTGGGTTTTTTTTCAGATTTCTTTTGTTATTTGCAAAAGTGAGTTGATATTATAAAATTGCATTTTGACTTTGAGAGAAATCTGTTTCCTGCCCAAACCCGGCTATTATCTCATATGATGATAAGGTAAGGTTTTCATGTCGCTCCGTTCTTTAAGAAACAAGGGTTAGCTCACTTTGACTCACCTCACCACTGACTCAAAATACCAGTTCCCTTCAAAAGAGATCTGCCAGAGCCACAGACGCAGGCCCTGCAAGATAAGCACAATGACCCCACCGTGCTCAGTCAAGCTGTGATTCTACAACAGCAACAACATGCCCATGTTAGTGGACAGCAGATAATTCGTTAGCAGCTGATCTGTGTCTCTAAGATCTCTTTGCTATGTAATTTAAGAAATTAATTCCATTTAATGACCAAAGAATATTAAACAGGAATTATTGTGTGGTTTTAAAGTCTTTGTTAAAAAAAAACCCAAACCAAAACAAAAACAAGCCAAAACCCACTCAAACCAACTTTTTTCCTGATTCCAATTAAAAGCTCACATAACTCTCTTGAACAGGATTTTCCCAGGTCAGTGTTTCTGTCTCAAGTGAATTCCCCCATTTATATCTCCTCACGCTCACTGCCCCTTTGCAGAGGATTGTTCTGACGTAGTACAGCGCTGCTTCACCTGGAAACCATCTCTCACCTTCATGCCAAATCGCTCCCATGCTGCCTGACACCCAACCCTCCACCAGCTCAGACAAAAGCACACCTGCCTACTGATGTGGTCAGTGTCTTGTGTGTGGCAATGCAAAGGGACGGTAACTCCACTGTGACCTGTGACTAACACCAGTGCTGCCCGATTACACTTCTAAGAAATGAGATCAAATACAAGGTCAGTTGTTTTGCAGTGAATTGCAGTGAGGCAGCACTCTTAACTCCAAACTTGAAGCCTCTAATAAGGGTGCTCAGGAGCAGTTAGAAGGAATAAAACAAGTGATGGCAGAGTTGTGTCTTTCAGGGCTGAGGTGGTGCTCTTCAGAAGGGAATGGTGTAGGGAGAACATCTCTGCAACTCACCAAGCCCATAACCAGCTGTGCAATCCAGAGCACAGAGAGCAGGGAAATCAGCTGGAACAGTTTACACACACTGAGTTGGACCTTGTACAAATCACTTTAGGGGGAAGATTCCTCCCATAAAAAAGATCAGCTTAGGCTGGAACACAGCATAAGCCTAGTTTTTCAATGTTTTTAGTGGGTTTTGACAACAGAGCCCCTGTGCTGGCCTGTTAAACTATGTCAGATAAAATCTTTATGGATTTTAAAGGAAAGATTCCTAGAGGCATTTACTGGATAGCAACAAAACTCTCAAGAGGGTTTGAATATGCAGAAAAGAAATCAACTAAACCCACCAAATTCATGGTTGCTTACTTACTGATCACAGTCCACAGCTGTTTCAGCCCTGCGGTAGCCTGGGAAGGTGGGAATGAAGGTGTGAATTTAATTTCTCTGACAACTCTGTTCCTGTCACAGTTTTTTCATAGCTGATGCAAATCTGAACTATAGGCACTGTGATGGTGAGGGTGACTGAGCACAGGCATGGGCTGCCCCAGGAAGGAGATCTTTAAAAGCCATCTGGATGTGGTCCTGGCCAGCTGACTCTAGGTGGCTCTGGTTGAGTACGGTGGATGGACCAGGTAATTTCCAGATGTCCCTTCCAACCTCAACCAGTCTGTGATTCTGTGGACTTGGAGCAGCATCTGGTGCAGAACAGGCTCAGAAATCCCTGTTCACTCCTGTACTAATGATCTGCTCTGTTTACACATTTCCTGAAGTGAATCTGCTTTTAGATGGATAGTCTTCGACATAAGTGACTATCATGCTAGGAGGTAGATGGTTTTGGCACATACAAATGGATGTTGCTTGAAAGGACCAGAGAGGTCTTATTCTATTTTTACCTCTCTTCTTTCTCCCCACATGGGATGAGTGAGGGGTATCCAGCCAACTGGGTCTCCTCTATGGATGTCAGAAGATGGTGAATAATTAGTAATTTTTATTTGATTCATTTTACACCTTTTCTCCCCCCTTGGCCACCTTACTGAGCAGACAGTAACTTCCTTGGAAATGAGTCATCATAGCAAACCCTTCTTCAGTCAGTTTTTGGGCTGTAGCTTATGGTACACAGATCATTTACAGCAATTATTGATCAAAATTATAATTGTTTCTATCAGCCATTTCAGTCTTGGGCAATACTATAACTCCCTCACTGGAGGGACAGTAAATGCAGAAATCAGATGTTTACCATGATGAGTCAACCATTACGACTTTTAAAACCTTTGCTTTCTGGAAGCTCTCTTTGCCTGAAACATATTGTTCATGCCAACACATTTGCTAAGAAGTCTGCAAAAAAAATAAGCTCAAAGACAAAACAGATAGAAAGGAGGAAACACATATGTTTTAAAATGGAAGACTCCTTCTTCTAAAGACATTTGTATGTTTGTCTAAGTCTCCAAACATGAGCCATTTTTTCATTTTGCTGAGACAGACTTGCAGCTCAACTAGATTTGACATGAATTAGTAAGAAAGCCCCTCCAAAATCTGCTGCTACAGGAGAAACAGCACGTTGCTGTATCCAAAACATCCAGAGAAGTATTATGCAAAGAGATTACTCATCACCAGAGCAAAGTCTTAATTTCAAGTTCCCAGCACTGATTTATGTCTGGGTCACAGCACCAACTTCTCTCCCTGTGTGTGTCCCCTTGTGCAATAGGAAAAGGCTTTTGCCTCCAATGCAACTGATGTTGGCTGAGACTTGACTCTGGTCCAACCCATGACGAGTTTGTGTGCATCTGTGAATTGCAACAGCACAGAGCTGATCTGAGGGTGGTCCCATAACACCAGCCCAAGCTGGTGACCAGCAAGATATCGAGCCTTGATTCCAGAACTGAACTATACAATCACCTATCAGCTGTGACTTTAGTTCCCCACACTCATAACAACACCTATTTTGCTGGAAGGGAGTAAACTAAACACAGTTGAAATTCATGCATAAGTGGAGATGATTCAGGATAGCTCTGTCACAAACCTGCTATGAACTTTCAAATATGGACTGACAGCACCCATTCCTGGAGCACATAATAAAAACTGCAATTACACAAATGCTTTTACCTTTGTGGTCTGAAGATGTGACATGGGGGTGCATGGAGAGCTGTGAAACTGAGAAATAACAACAAAAAATCAAAGTAACCAGAGGCTGTCTGGTTCATCTTAAAAAATTCATGACTTGAAGAGAAATTTGGGGATGGTCAAATTCTTGAAACAGAGGTCACTGACTCTGCTCATTTGCCTTTCTGGCAGTTGGTATTGACAACAAGCTCATAAAGTTGTACATAATTTTAGCAAGACAAGAAAAACATCATTTAGTACATTCCATAGCTTCTATTGATTATTTCTGGGTTTGAAAACTACCTATAAAGAGTTAATGCAGTTGCCGCAGAGGTGAGGCCATTGTCTGTGCTTCGTGCTGCTGGAACCACTCCATTGTTCCTTGTTCCTCGATGTGACCGAGCTGACTCATGCTGTATCTAAAAAAGAAGAGTTGCACACCATTATTGCCTCCCACCTTGGTTTAACTGTTGATGCACAGCACTGTAAGCTGCTCGGGGAATTCCCGTCCACCTCGTGATCCTGGCAGATGACATGTCTCAGGCTTTGTGCTTTCTTTTCCCCCTGCTCTGCCCAGTCCAGGGAGCAGCCTGGGATCCACAGGCATGGCATGGGGACACCTGCAGGCACAAAGGCATACACAAAGACAGGCAAAGCAAAACACCAAGAGGGAATGGCAAGGGGATGCTCAACAGCCTGAACACCCCAAGAGTTGGAACAGAATTCATTAAGGAGGGGGAAATGAGAAACAAAAAATTAAATTTGGCTCTCCTACTCCCCCAGCAGGCTGGAAGGTGTTCCCAAGGGGATGTGCTGCTCCCCTGGGAAAAGGCTATTCTTTTAGGAGCAAAGAACTTGTCCCTGCGTGTTGGGGAAGCGGGAGGCCAGGGTACCCTGGGGCAAGAACAGCAGCAGGGAGAAAAGAGAAAAAATGTGAAATATAGAAAAACAAAACTGAGAAAGGAAGCTTGAGAGGGAGAAACAATGGCAGCAGTGTGAGGAGCTGGCAACCCAAAGACATCCATCTTCCCTGTGCAAGTGAGAGGGGATCAGATAACACAGAAGGTGGTTAAAAGCAATGTCTTTGCATTCTCTCCTGTGTGTTCTAATAGGTAGACGAGAGATCTTGAACTCTACAGTTCAGATTTGGACTTGTCAGCCCAAGGAGCTTTCACTTCCCATTCCTTACTGCCTAAGTGAGATGCTGGGAAGCCACAGAGCACAAAGCAATGTTACTTATGCTGCCATCACTCCTATTTTCAGCTCCATGAGCTCCAGAGGAGTGAAACAATGTGAGGGGAGGATGGGAGAATCAGGCTGCCTGGACACCTCATCACAGCTGTGATTTACTCTGCTCTAAGGCAGCTGATGGAAGAGGTTATGCCTGGGTTGCTCTGCACGAGTACTATTTGGATGTGGAGAATTCACTGGCTTGGGCTGTAGCAGAAAAAATAACCCTTTGATTTTCTGCTGTGCTGTACAACCATTTCTGGAGAGAGCTGTGGGGCTGGCAACAGACTGCAGAGTGAGAGACTTTCTGCACATACTCCATGTGGGATTGAGGTGGCACGTGCCTTTCTCTCGTGCATTGTTGCAATGGGCCATTTTACCTGCTTTTTGGGAAACAGCAGGGGGGTTCTTTTCCCTGATTATGTGAATAATTAGATCTGGTTAAGTACTTAAAAGAGCTTGCTATACAGCTCAATTTCAGGAAAGCCAGCTTGTTTGGAGTGGGGCACAGCCATATGGGTAGAAGAAAGATGCCATACTCTGTACTAGGAGCCTTCTCAGCCTCCTTGAGGGGAGTTAATCAGGCTCTTAACTGTGCTCAGGTGGGCTCTGACAAATTCAGGCCCAGCTGCCTAAAATCCTCCATTTTCAAAGGTATTTTGTTCTGAAACTGCCATTTAGTTGGCCATTGTGTCCTCCCAGTCTGGAGGAGAGCAGTTGGTGGTGGTTGTGCAGGGTTAGGACCTTATAGAAATTGATTTCTACAACAAAATTAGGAGTCTGAGCACCTTTGTGCTTCAGAGGTATGCTGCAAGCTCAGTGGTGGTGGAGGCTGTGAAGTGTGATGGTGCATAAGGTAAGAGAGCTATTGCAGGTATATTTGGATGTATTTTGTTGCAGACTCTGCTCTGTGTGTTGCTAAGGATGATCTAAGGAACAAAAAAAGCAATGTTTTTTTAAATTAGTTCTGTGGAAATCACTGTGCATTTCTTGGTTTGGTCCTGCGCATCTGAGGTTTTGTGTTGTGGTGCTGGGCCCCTTGTCCTGCCTTGTGACACAGAGCCATGGCTGTGCTTACAGACTTGGTGATGCAGTATGACCCACAGGGCTTAATTTTGAAGAGCCTTTATTGATTTGTTAGTTAGGAGAGAAGCAACAAGCTGTCCTTCTTACTAGCTGAGATCCTTCTGGCTCGCTCAGCGCAGCATCTGCCACAGTCGTGTCTTCTGTGGAAAGGCAGAAGTTGAATGTCTTCTTGGAGAAGTCTCAGGGTTCCCAGGCCAAAGCACCTCTGCTCCTTTCAACAGGCAGTGAAAACAAAATGTGAGCTCCTTAGAACTGGGATTTCCCTTGTTACTTGTCCATAACTCGGCACAGACCTTGATCTGCACTGGGGTACCCAATGCCTCACTCAACCAAGAGATCAGGGGCTGCAAGACTGATCCGGAGGTCAGCAATCATGCCTAAAGGCCTGCTCAGCTCTATCTACACTGCTCCTGACTGCTGTCTCTGCTATCTGTCCTCAGAAGTATCCTCCAACAGAGGCATTGCTTGTCCCCTTGGCCAGGGACATGACTCCCCCAATGCCAGGTGCAGGGAGCATTGAGCCAAACTCAGCAGCTTTTCAATGTCAGTGTCTGCTTCACTGGAAGTGAAGTGTCTGGTGGAAATACAGCCCTTATGATGTATTTATGGTGTGATGCCAAAGGGAAAAAAGTTTGAGTTAAAGCAAAAGATTTTGTGATTGTTGGTTTGTTGCTTTTTTGTTGTTTTTTTTTTTTTTCTTTTGGACAAAAACTGTTTGAGGCAAATTTGTGAAACAGTTTCACACAAGAGAGCTGGTCAAAACTTGGAAGAGAAAACAAAGTCTTTGAGTCCTTTTATTTCCAGCCCAAAACACCCCATTTTTTTCAATTGTGTCCATGATATTTATTTTTTTTTCCAGAGGATTAAAAAACCCAAAGTGTTTCAGCTTGGGGCTGAACAAGGAATCTTTGATTAGCCCCAAATGATGTGTTGTGTTGCTCAGGATTTCATTTTCTTGAGGCCAGCAACACAATCATTTGGCATCAATCAAAACAAAAGAAAAAAGCTTTCAATTCTTTGCTCATTTGTGGTCTCATAGATCCCCTCTGCTCTCCTACCACTTTGGTCTGTCTCACTGTGGGACCTCCACATTTTCAGGGTTTGTGCCTCCAAGGCTACAACAGCTCAAGGAATAGGGAAGCCAGCATTTCCGGATGCCTGAGGCAGTGGCTCAGTGCTGTCTGACTCTGACACCCGATTTGTTCTGACCATAGTTCCTCCATCACCCAGTGTGAAGGAATCTCACCCACTACTACAATGGGAATATTTTATTGCTGTAGGATGTAGTATTTTTATATATTAATAAAAAAGAGTATTTCTGACAAGGAATTTGATCCATTGTTATTTGGAATAGTAGTAGCAATATTAATAATGATGAAAACAAATATTGATAATCAGACAGGGCCAGTGATAGAGGCAGGAAAAATTACTGCAATTGCTGAGAACAGCAAAATAGTTGTGACCCAGCTGTCTTCTGCCCTGGTTAGCAGATGTCTGCTTTGCCTGTCGAAGAGCTCTGGGAAACCAACACTGCTGGGGCTGCTACTTCAGAGGCAAACATATAACGCTGAGGAGCACCAGTGGCTGCCAGGAGTGTGAAACCTCCTAGCTCTCTTGCCTAAGGGAGGTAAGAAACTGTTGTCTACTTGGCTGTGAAGCCTTGAGCTGCTTCCACTTATGCAGTGTTTTGCACTGAGGATGTTTATAGACTCACATGATAATCACTAGGCATGAGAACAGTAAAACAGTGTTCCTCATATGCATTTTGCAAATATACCTTTTTTTTCAATCGTTCACTTTAACATAGGAAGTCATGTAAAGGAAGGATTAATTGGCTGATCCAGATGAATCCACCAGGCCAGTGGCAAAGCTGACTGTGACCTTAGTCTTCATTTACAGAGCCATGAAAGCATCTATGAGGCAGTAACATTGTACATATTCCCATCCTACAATTAAGAAACAGGACATCCAATCAAAGTCTTTCTTTATTTGGATAGCAAATTAGAGGTATAACTTATTTTTGGGTGGTGTTTTCAGGGTGGTGGAAGAGTTCATTTATCATCATCCAAATATTACTGTGCTCAATGAAGAACTAACTGATCAATACTCAAAGACATCTGTGTGTAACCTAGAGCATGAGTGAAGAATGTTGTCATGCCTCATGGTGGGATGGAAGAGGAAGAGAGTTGTGCTACCAAGAGCAGTGTGTGATGTGTAAGGGATTTTTTAGTGGTTGTTTTCTTGTTTGTGTTTTTTCCCCTGGACATAGCAAAAACTTAATAGATGTCAGGCATGGACAAGGCAAACAGCTGATCTCTATTTGGAGTTTGGGTGTAGCTCTATATTTGCAGGAGAACACAAGTGTAGAAAGCTCCTGGGAGCTCAGCTGGACCATTTCACTCAGCTGGATAGACTTAACAAGATCAAATCCATGTGAACAGGATGAGAAATCACAGCCTTAAACTGCCTCTCAGGAAATCTTGGTTAAACATTAGGAAAAACTTTAACAGTGAGAACAGTTAAATATTAATAGAAATTGTCATGGGAGGTTGTGCACCTAATGTCACTGAAGGTTATTAAGAACAGGTTAGAAAAACATCTGTCGGCAATGATGTAGGCAGAGTTGGTCCTGAATTGGGGAAGAAATATGAATTAAATGGCCTTGCAATTTCCCTTTCAGCCCAACTTCCTCTGTTGCTGCAATGTTGCATAGTAGTGGTTGGAAAATAAATTATAATATATAACATAAATACAGGGTTCAGACATGAAGTATTCATGAGTAAATATATCTCAGAATTATAAAACAGGCAAGCAAGAGGAACATCCTTACTTTTTCTTCCCTTTTTTTAATAAAGGAAATACATTTTCAAGGGGGGGACCTAAGGAGAAGAAAGATAGGCCCCAAAGAAGATACATCAACTTGGAGATGTTCCTTGTTAAATTAAGGAGTCTAGATCAAGTGAAAAGTTCCTATCTTTAGGGAGAAAAAAGAGGGAAAGGAGAAGGGAAAGCACAGATATCATTAGAACAAAACCCTAAAAGAGGAAAAGGTCCTAAACAAATTAAATTATACATCTAATGAACACAAACAGACATCTACTTTCAAAAGAGATTTAACCCAGTTCTTCAAAGAAAACCCAGCAGTAATTAGTAAGTGCTTTTATCTCTTCTGGATTAGAGTATCCAATAAAGCTGGATTCCTAGAGGTGATGTTCCTCCTCCCCAAAATATAAATCTTAGAAGATGTTGTGTAAGCCTTTTTCTGCTTTGGCCCAATAGGATGCCCCTGATGCCTGACTGCTTGAGCTGTGCTTATTTTGCTTATCAGCAAATCAACTGTGACCAGACCCCAAATGTAAAGATGAGAAAAAGAACATTAGGAAACTGGGACTTCACCTTAGATGTTCCTATGAGTTACAAATCAGCCCCCCAAATCCTGCTGGTCTCCAGTGTTTTGAGACAATACGAAAGTGTTGTAATTCCTGTGGGAGAGTGAACTGGGAGTGTAATGTGGGAAGGAAGTATGATAAGCAATAAAACTGATTTTCTGTCTCTGCTGGGGTGCATGTGCCCTGGCCACACAGAGTGAAACCAGTCCCTCAATTGTAAAGTGCACGTTGTACAATAGTCATGATGGGAAAAACCACGTGGCTGCAGAGATCTTTATTTCAGGTAACTTTTAAGCCCAAGTCCAGAGCTCTCAGGCAGAGAAGGATGCAGATCCCTGTTGTATCCCCAAGGCCTGGGGAAAGCCCTTGTTTGTTATTGTGGGAAGTTTCACACCAGGGCTAATGCACCAATGACTTCAGCCTGCCACTCGGGAGCTGTTTTTATGATATGAATAAATATGCCATAAACCCGTAACAGAAAACTGAGCACATCTCATGCTCGCATGCACTCATGCAACAAGTATTTCAATGTGTATTTGACTCTTCTTTATGCCTTTGAGTTTTCTACAGCATCCTCTGACCCTGTAAGTGAAATGGGAGGCTGGTGGTCTAGCAGAGATTTGCCTGTGGGGTGAGATCGTGGTGTGGGGTGAGATCGTGGTACGGGTTGCGATCATGGTACATTGTGCCGCCTTTTTGCCATGTGGCAATAGGCAGTGAGAGTGGGAAAGCCCAGCTGGGACAAAGGTTTTGCAGCCTGCTGTTCTTTGAGGGGGAAAGTAGAAAACAAAAATTACTCATCACTGGAAATATAGGTCAGGGTGGAAAAATACAACTCGGAAAAACTACTTTGGAAAAACTGAAGACCAGTTCACGTGCTGCTGCCTTTGAGTTTTCAGCCAACAGACATTGTACTGGTAGCTCAAAGTCAGCTCACTGAGCTGAGTGGATGTTGAGCACCTAGATAAAGAGTGGCAAACATTGCCAGAAATTTTCTCCAGCCAATTCCTTCAATCCAGGCATGCTCATCACTCTTCTATGGGTTTAGACATTCCCAGCGGGTAGCTTCTTTTTCTTCAGTTCCCGTATTTTAAAAGACTAAGTCTGTCTCTTTCAGCAGAGTTGCCCAGGCTCTGAGCTGTCAGCAAGGTCCATATTGGTAGCATTAATCATCTGGTAGTTGCTGTTCTTTCATTTCCTTTTGCTAACTTGTGTTCTCAGCTGCCTTTCTCTGCTTTGAAGGCAGAGAGGTCTCTGACTGACCTGTATGAGCAGGAAGAATAAGAGGCAGCCTTAGGCAGAGCGTGGGAAGGGAAACCTGCCCCTGCTGCCAAAGGCCCTGCTGGTCCCATTGGGGTTTTAGTTACACTTGAGATGTGGAGCAGCTCCAGCCATCACTAACTTCTCACCAGTAACTCAGTTTCTGCAAGTTTGGGTATCTCTGCAGCACACAATCTAGCCGGTGGTGGGATGCTGCTTCTGAACTGAAAACTTGTCACTTGCCCAAACTTACAGCCATGTAACCACACTACTGTTCAGAGGGTTGCAGCCTCCCCCCTCCACCAGCCTGGTAGCTCAGTTACTGACTGCAAAGCCAAATACCCTCACCTTCCCAGCTTTTTAACTTGTATAAATACATCATGTATAAGTTAGGGTTTGGTTTATGTTTTCGTTTTTCCAGATGCATACCTGAGCAAGAAGGTACATCTATTTGTTCACCACAGTTATCACAGAAGACATACAGTTCTGTGATCCTTGTTGCACATCTTTGTTTTTTCTATTTCTATTTCTATTTCTAATATCTTTCCCCTCATTATTGATATAAATTCTTGAGATTAAATACACTGAAGTCATCTTGGGAAAGCATATTATTATTTTCGAGATAAGTTCCTGTCATTAGTAACAGAGGTGGTTATTAGTAATAGAGTCATTGAATGTTTATACAGTGTTGGGTGTGCACAGTACCTTCCAAACAGGTAAAAACTGTTGCTGTTATTTTGAGAAAAAAAATAATGAACTCAGCAGCTGTGATCACTGCCCTCTCTTTCAGGATGAAATAATATTTGTTTAAACCAATATCCTCTTCCAAACTAAACCAAAGCATCGTGCCACTTTCCAAGCCACAGGCACATGTAAGGCAATATAGGCTGTCCTGGAAGCACACTTAATCCCATAGTTTTTGAAAAGTATAAAGGAGGAAGGATGAATGAGTGAGAAAATATCATGGGAGGAGCAGGTTGGAGCTCCGTGCTGAGCCTGGACATGCAATGGGAACGTGCCTGCACATTTTTTCCTTTCCAAGTCAAAATGTGTAGCAGAACCAGCAGTAAATAATTAATTTCTTTCTGTGCTTTCAACTCCATAGCCAAAGCAGTGAGAGGCACCGCATGGCCGTGTGTGAAGGCTGTCTTAATGAAGCAGAGGGTTGTCTGCATTGGAAATGCAGAGACATGTCACAGCCCATATGCACCTAGGCACAACAAGCAGAGCCGGAAGCCCTGGGTCACTAACCCACTATTGGTCTGCTAGCACTGCTCCTTTCTCTCCTTCTCTCCCTGTTTTCAGGACAAATGTCCCTGTGATGCTGTGTCAGAGGTGACAGCCACCTGAGGAAAGGTGGGTGGTGATGGCCTAGTGACAAGCTGAGCAGCAAAATCAGAAGCAAGAGTTAAAATGCCCGTCTGTTCTCTACAGCACATATACAACTAATGCTCTCTGTATATTGTAGGTATGTGTCTAAAGCGAGGCAGCATCCAGCCAGAGGAGCCCATATCCGTAAAAGTTATGTTCTTCCCTATAACAAGCTATTGAGCATGATATAGCCATTGTTAGGGCTCATTCCCTGCCATGGGTTATGTGTGGAGGCAGCCAGGACAGCCAGTGTTTGGTTTTGCAATTACAGTGTCTGGCATGGAGTGGTTGTCTCAAGTGCCTGGGATTTTTTTTCATTTATTTATTTATATTTCTATTTTTATTTTTATATAAGCAGTGTGGTAGCTCTCCCATGTATTTATCAGTGTAGTGGCAAAGTGGCACTATTTTTGCAAGTAGAAAACTAGGTCTCATTTAACTTTGTTTGCAAGGTAAAACTGGTAAATAAAACTGTAACAGACTGAAAGCCATAAAGGTGAAGGCAGATTGTTGACGTTTATGGGTCAGATGTGTCTGCTGTAGCTACTTTAACTACATGTCAAAAAGTAGAAAGCCTAAAAATACATTCCTAAAAGTCTTATTCCTAGACCAGCTTCAGAGAAGCAGGAATTTAACCCAGCAAGTGGAAGTGCCACATTACTGACCTGTACCAGGAGCTCCTTTGTCCTGAGGCCAAAGCTGGTCTTAGAAACACAGACCAAGCAGGGCTGAGCCTTTCCAAGACCAGTGTTTCTCTCAAATGAACTTAACTCCTCACAAGTGGTCAGCAATGAGATGCTGAGCAGTCAGACCAGGCCCTGCCTCTCTCTGCCACGTCCCCGCACTTCTTATATCATCTGCAAAAGGCAGCGTTTCTGGCTCTGCTGCAGCATTAGATAATGCTCAGTGGCTGCTGTTGCTGCTTCCCATAACTACCAGAAACATTGCTTTAAGAAGTTACAACTTCCTGGAATGATGTGAAAAATGAACCATTTAGAGCACCAGTGAGTAATAGGTAATTGCAGGCTGAGGCATCTTTAATCACTTTCAACCTTAAGTACATTTTTGAAGAGTGTAGCTCATTATTACCTTGCAGATCTTGATGGAGTTGTACATTTCTGGTAGCCTAGATTAGAAGTGAATAAAGGATTTTGCATACAGGGGGTACTGGTTGGCAATTAGAACACAGCCTGACCTGCAGGTACTTAACTCCCTGCTCTGCTGTGGGCTTTTGTACAGCTGTGGAAAAGTCATGGAGAGGTTTGTGTGTGGAGGGACTATAGTACTGCAGCACCTACTGTTTCAGGTCCCCTAAAACCCTGGCCCTGTGAAATCTGATCCCTAAGGCATATAAATGTGGAATGAGGAAAAAGTGTGACCCAGGACAGGCTGTGTAGACCCAGAGTTATGGATGTTAGTAGAAAAGATTACACATCAGCTCCATTGCTGCCCATAGAAAGGTGCTGCACTACTTCTGGGACCTCCAGCCAAAAGCCCACTAAGCCCTGTTGTGATTGAGCTCTGCACTTCCTGCAGTACAACTTCTGATCTATAAAATTAAGAAGATCATCTTATGTACACAGGTAAATGCACTGATACAAGTTGCTCAGCGCTCTCTTTCAAGTGGTGCATATGTAGACATTAAATAGATAAAGAGTGAAATTGATGTTTTCTTTTTAATTAATATGCCTGTTTTCCAAGCTTGGGCACTCTCTGTCCCTGTGCAATATGGAATCTAGGAGTAACCAGGATTAGAGTGACTGAGTTTCCTTTGCAAATGGTTCCCAGGCCCCCAGAGTAATGCCATTCCCATGCTTGTCCCAATCTTGTCCCAGCTGCTGGCTGCAATTTCTCCCCTAGCATGACCATTGACCAGCATGTTCTCAGCTACAGAGATGCTTCTGCCTGTAGCTTTGCAAGCAAAGAAACCACACCACCTGTCTGTGGTGAAGAGATGAAGCCATGTTCCAGCCACAGGCAAATACTTCATTGCATCTTCCTGAGAGGTATGTGTCAAGCAGCAGGACATGCACAATCTGTATGCTGCACCCCAACTCACTGGCCTTACAGCTCTGATGCTGTTTTATAGTTCCAATTCCTACTATCCATCTGCAAATGCCCTGAATTCATTACCAGAATTTTGATGAAAACTGGTTTTCTCCCACTTAAAATATTTCCAAATACGTTTTCCCAGTGCATTGCTCCAGACATCTCCTGCTAGCAAATGGAGTTCTCTTTCCCCTCCTCTTGTGGTAGTGAAAGCCTGAACAGCAAGGACCTCTGCTCATAGCACGCTTCCCTGCCTATCACTACCTCACTGAGCATCTGAACCCTATATGCTGTTTCACAGTCACCTTTTGGGGGAGCAAAGGGATGGACAACAGCCCAAGAGCTGGAGGATTTATATGTTTTTAATTTGGATTTATATTGCTGGAGCAGGGAAGGGCAGTCTTTAAAAGACTCCCTGCACCATCAGGAACCTGGCCACGTCTATGACTGGCGTTTGCACTGCTAATGAGACCATTTCTATTGTAATGAACTCATTACTATTTTTATTGCTATTGTATTTTGCATGTTTCACAAATCATGCAGGGAGCTGCTTTTTATTTCCACTTTCTCTGTCTACCTTGGAAACTCTCAGAGCAATCCCAGTGTCTGCATAAAACAAATAAATGAATTAACCCCTGTAGAGAGACTGAGGAGGGGTGGCTGCTCATAACTGGTCATAGGGGGCAAAGGAGAGAAAGGGGAGGATTGAGTCATGGCTGAAAACTGATTCAGTAAGGAGTTCTTATGCTGCTCTGAAACCCCGTGACAAGACATTTTTATGAATGTATCTCTTATTCAGGAATATTTGCACCAAATTAGTCTGTTCCTAAGAGGATGCTTGGCATATATATTGTGCTCTTTGTCAACAGTGTCTTCCAAATATTGATTTGGATCAGACTTTGTTTCTCTGCCATTTTGCAGTATTTCACTTTAATAAGCTTTGGATATGATAAAGCAAAGTTCTGGCTGTGCAGCAATGTTCAAGTTCCCAGAGTTGCTCAACTAGGCTGATTCATGTCCCTTGAGCTACTCCTTTCCCTTTTTGTGCTCCAAATGTATGTGTGGTAGGGCAGTCCCCAGAGCCCAAGCTCTTGCTGGCTTCCAGTGATCCTGTTGGCTTGGATTGCTTTGGCTTCAGCTCCTTACCATTACCTATTCCAGTTGGCTTCTCAGCAGCCACTGCCTCAGCTTTAACTCTTAGTGAATAGTCAATACCCAGGAAATAATCCTCTGCTAACTTCAAGCCACTTAGCTTCAATAGTGCACCATGAGATGCATCTCAGAGAGGGAATCAAAACGGGTAACTCCACAACAACCCTGTGGAAGCTTCCAGAAACCTCTGGAGTGCAAATCACTGTGAATCAGCTGCTGGAACATCATATTGCTAGACCGTATTACTGCCACTGATAGCTGTCACTGTACCAGTTTCTTATGGAGCAGAGAAGACATTAGGATGCATAGCTATGGTGGTGGTTGAGCCTTGCTCTGAGCTTGTGCTAAAGGCTGTAGTTCCATTGATTTGGTTAAGAGAGGGTGTAACCTGGGATGTTAATGATGTGGATGTTACTGTCCTAGAAAAGCATGCTTTATCCTCGGCAGAGGGGAGAGGTATCCAGTGTGGACGTGGCTACCTGCCACACTGGATTCTTCATCAAAATAACAAACCTTTGTCCAGACCCATTTCATTTCCTTGCCTACACAATTTGGATATTTTCAGCTAAGTCTTTTGCAAAGTCCAGAATTGCTTAAGAAAATTAATTGCCATGAAAGAACACAAACCACAAAGAAAGTAGATGTGTACATCTGCTTGGTGTTGGAGCTACTAAGCTATGTTTTGAATCTCAGGTTTGTTATTTTGTTAGTTTGAAGTTGTAACTCTTTGACAAGCTCCTTCTGTCTCACTTATTTCCTCTGTGTCCTCTGGCTGCTGAGACATCATCACTCTTTCAAGCCCAGGGTTAAGGCTGGCCTGTTTAATACTCTGTAGACTTTGATGGCATCTGGTAGTAGTACTGCCAGCTGTTGCAGAGGAGATAAAGAAGAAAGCAAGAAATCAGATTAAAATAAATAAATAAATAAAACCAGGTAACTGGGTTGTTCAGAGACTCAGTCCTCACAAATTCATATTGAAGGGAAATTTAGATGAAAAACTTCCATGCCTTTCAGGTGAACCTTCTGCTACCTTGCTTAGATAGCTCACCAAGGGCACAGGAGATAGAAATAATAGATAGATAGAGAGACATAGAAGTACATACTGCATCTCCTTCAGGAATCGAGTAATTATTCAAGTGAACCTAAAGCCCTTTTTTCCCCCTCAGCATCTTAGAAATGTCTCTGTGTTGTTGTTCTTTTATGAGCTTTGTGCTGTGCTGATATCTTATGTTTAATAATGTGTGGAGTGAAGTAGGAGAATTAGCAAGAGTTTTGCTTCTGGCAAGATTATCTACACTATCCACCTCTGGCTGGCTGTAACAAGTGTCTTTTCTGCAGATGTCTGTGGGTGCTTTGGGGTTTGTGACAAACTGCTCTGGGATTTGACTCCTGCTGCACAAACCAGCAGGAGTCAGCTGAAGTTGGTGCCTTCCTTAGGAAGTTGTGAGAAGGGGAAAGAAACAGAGTGGAGCAAACTGGCACCCTTTAAACTGGTGGTTTAAAATCAATCAAAATCTCAAGGGAATTCCTCCAGAATAATGTAAAGAGCCATCCATCAGTCTCTCCTTCATGAAGCTGCTACAAGCTTCAAAAAGGAGCTTTTTCCTTCCACCTACTCTCTAATTCCACCTTTTCTCCCTGAGTCTGAGACCTCTTGATGGTTTCCCCTCAACTCATTAGTACTTTTGCAAGTAAGTGTTGGATACCAAGGTCACTGTAAAATATACATATAACTCATCTCCTGCTGCAGGTTAATAAAGGCTGCTATGGAGAAAATGCAAAGAAGAAACTTATCCAGGCTGTTTCTGGGGGGTGTTTTTGGTCTGATTTGGTTTGGTTTTTCCAGGGACTGGCAAGTTTTCATATGTAACTGCTATACTGAGAACCTCAGTGTTTGATGTCAGGTGGAATCTAGAAGGATGAGATAAAATGTCGGGCACATCTTTTGCAAAATGTAAGAGAGTTTTGGTAAAGGAAATATCAAAGCAGGTTACAAGGATGGAAAACCCCTCATATTAGCAGACGCTGGTTAAATCTTCCTTTTCACTATTTCTTTGTATATTTATTGTAGCTATTACCAAAACTCTCTCAGTTATCCAGTCCCTGGGGTTCAATACATCTCACATTGCAACTTACCTGAAACGCTTGTATCCCACAGGGCACAGGAGTGATGCAGGGGATGATGGTGACAGGGTGGCCAGCATATAAAATAGTCAAGAATTCCAATAATTTGATGACAGTTTATTTTTAGGATGGGATGGACAGGTGATAATTGAGCAGTGCTGTGTCCAGTTAGCCCCAATGGACCCAGTAAAACAATGGTGAAGATGTCATTGCTGACTGAAGACAATGTTCTGGTCCTGTATGGCATTTCTGACATGCAATGATCCAAGTATCATCTTGTGCTCATATTTTTATGGCTCATTTCTCTCTTTTCTGTTTTTTTTGCCTCTCGGCTCATGACAGAAGGAGGATAAAATGTCACCCCAGGATACTTCTGTAATAGTCCCTGTTGTGCTTTTCTTTTTCCTTTGAAAGAATTAAAGTGTTGAATAGAACAAGGTATAACTGCAGTAAGAGATAGCTCCAAAACCAGGCTAAGCACCAATATCAGTGAGTGCCAGTGGGCCCTGATTCTAAACACTCCTAGTGAAGATGAGGGCAAAGATCAAGTCAAAAGAGGCTGACTGGAACAACCATGTTTTTGCAAAGTCAGTGACCCCTGTGTTTTTGCACAGTTTGTTTTCTTTCTTTTCTTTGCAAGTGGGGGAATGTTGTGTTTTCTCTATTCCTCTGAATTACAGTTGAGAGTCAGCTGTGCTATCAATTTGAATTTGGGGCAGTAGAAAATTACTGTCCATTAATGCTTATTGGACTTGACCTGATGACCCATTATCTTGCAGAAGATGGCTTACAGCTTTCATTTGTGACCTAGGCTGGCCTAATTATTGCAATTCAGAGAGAAGCAGTAGTGTAGTTAGGGTCCTAGTTTACATTTGTTTCTTTTTTATAGGTCCTCAGCAATGAAGAGGTACTGCAGTGCAGCATTTCCCTGGATTACTCTGCCACCCTTGTCGAACCAAAACATCAAAGGTACAAATCTTCTGCAAACTTTTGGCCTCATTTCAGCCAGTTTATGTGATATCTGAAGTACGTTCAGCAGCAAATTGCACTGAAAGCTGTTCATTTGGATTTTCTGTTTATGCAATGCAAGGTGATATGAATTTGAATTCAAATCAATGATCTTGTCAGAGTTGCCATAGGTAATTATACACAGACATAGGATGTCTTCCTCTAGAACATATCTATGGATGGTCTGCACACAAAACTGAAGTTTAAATCCCACAGATAAGTCTTTTTTAAACATGGCCCTATGCTTATGGGTTCTCAATTTTGAATGCTTAATTCAGCAATCAAAATCAAACATGCCTTGAGTTCCCCCAGATAAAACCACCTCTCCAAATTGACTCATACTGTGATATTAAGTCACACTAGTGAATTTCCTAGCTAGCCAACTGTGCTGTTTAATTAGGGTGCCTTTCCAAATCACCTTCAATAGCATCGTTGTAACATATGGGTTGAGATTTAGCCATACGGTCCAAACACAGAAACAAAGCACAGCACTAATTGTCTGAACACACAGAGAGCTACAGCACAGGCAGTGTGTTCAGATAGATAGGCAGAGATGCGAAGACATGTCCTGCTTTGTAGGAACAGTGTATTTATTTATATTTTTTATATAATTTACACGTTTATAATGAAAGAGAAAGAATGGAATGAATAGAAAGAGGTGTTCAGAGCTTAAAATCCACCTGCATTGCTCACTAATCTACTTGACTTGGGCTATCCTAGGAACTGCAGTGCTGCCTTTGAACTAAGCTTCAAAGTGCTGAAGGAAGGACAGACACACAGCAAAGGCTTTACTTTGGGTGGGCCATTTCTAAAATGCAGTTTCCTTCTACTTAAAAGTTTCAACTGAATTGGTGCTGCCAGGTTGCAAAGAATTATTGCCTTTTCATGTATTCATGGCAGACCAAATCCTACAACCCTCTGAAAGCACAGTCTGCACTTGTAAATACACCTTGAAAGTGGACAGTTTGTTCAACAAGGAATAAATAACCCTCAAGCAGAACATTTCCTTTCCTTCTTTATGCAAAGGCAACCATTTATTTTCCTCCACTATGTAAGGCCAAGGGACTGCACTCCAGTCAGTCAATTTGATAGCATAACATAGCAAGCAGGTAGCACTGGCAAAAGAGAAGAAGCTGTTACTTCAGATAAATTAATGATAGTTTTATAAAGAACATGGAGCTGTATGAAGCACTAAGCTACATAGATCAAAAAATACATTAATCTGAGTATGTACCAGTCTAGTTTCAGGGATGATTTGTGTGCAATACATGATCAGCTCTGAGATTAAGAAAAACAGGTTAGTTATATGGGTTGTGGTTATCCAAGAAGTTTGAAGGTGTTTCTGTGAGATGGTCAGTAAACTCCTATGAAAACCTATTCCTAATTTATTAATTCAAAATAGTGTCCATGGCAAGGGCCATTTATTCTTCAGTATTTTCAGAGCTCCCTGGCAATGATGTTAATGACAAATACGTCTTTAACATTTCTTATTTTTTACTAAGACAACATAAACTGTTTGTCCCTGGACAGGAAGAGTTAATCAGAGTTTTAACATCAAAGAGTTAATCTTATCATCTCAGAGTTGCTTATTACTCTTCTTCACTTTAACCTTGTATTGGAAAGGGGTACTGGATGCTTGCCATACTTCTCAGAATCAGACCCTGAGTAAAAGTCTCGAATTGTGCATGCGACATTTGCTTTGGAAATCCCTGTGTATTCATCAGAGATTTTTCCCTGTTTTAATATTGATGTCCTTATCTGGATTTATCTGAAGACAGTAAAAACATCCCAATTCAAATTCTTCAAGTAACTCCCTCTCTTTGTTTTCCCTTTGCTATTAAATACAGATTAAAATAGAATAGGGACAAAGAAAGAAATTCAAGGTGGAAATTTTGGCCTTTCAAGGAAGATTAAATTTTGGTTGCCTGCTAACTGTCCCACATTCAAAGGACTGTGGGAACCACCAAGTTTTGGGGGCTAGAAATCTCAAATCCCCTTTTAGTAGGAATATAGACAGCAACACGTTCAGACCCCCTCTGTATGGGAAGTTTGTGCTAGCCTTCAGTCTCCTGGGACAGGTAAGCAAATGATTTTGCATGTGGCCCTGAGAAACAGAAAGCCCAGCAGGAAAAGACATCATGGATCCCCTCCTGTCCAGGTAAAAATGAATCTTTTGTTCAGTTTTTGGGGGTGGGAACCCTCTTTTCCTCTCCTTATTGCCCTGGAATGGAGAAACCAGGTTTTTCCTACTCTTTTCTTCGGTAATTTTTCAGATAAACAGTCTGTCTTTCTCCCTTTTGCAATCCCATTGCTGAGCTTCATTTGGCCATTTGGTTCAAGGTGTACCAAGGGGCTCAGTGGGAGGAAAAGGGGAAGAAATCCTTCCAGGAAAAAGCAAGCAAGCAATAGGATTTCATCCAAGGAGTTCCCTGAATCCAGAAAGCATATGGTGATTTCAGTTCGCTAACAGCTCAACTAAAAGACATCAAAATGAATTTTTTTTTCCAGGAAAATCTTTATGCCAATATTAGTGAATGTGAAGGTAGGATATAATGGGTATTTTGATTAGCTACTTACTCGTGATTCAATCTCGGTTCTTTCAAAAGTAGCTAATGTGGAGTGCACAAGAAACCTCATTTGTTTCCTGCCATGTCACATGCTGGGCAAGATTTTCCTGCTTCAATTCCTTGGCCATAGGAATCCTGCAGTTGTCAACAGATGCAGGTCTTAACTTCCCATTTCAGTCACTTCATTACCCTTCCCCTGCCTTTTCAATCCACGCGAGCCAGGAAAGCCTTCCTGAATGTGACTAACGTTTAAGACATAGCTGGATGTTTCACAAGATGTGTAGCTGTGAGCAGGATTTTGATTCAATTAATAATAGACCCCCTCCCACTGAGTTGTTTCCACAACCTAATTCAAATTTTAACCCTGTAATTCTGATGCTGTGAATTTTCTGACTCATTTTAGGGTTTTTTTGCAGTAATATATTCAAAAAGAATAGATCTAATCTATAGATCCAAACTGGGACTACTGAAAAGGTCACACACCCTCCCCTCAACTCTGCTCATCCTCACAGTATCTCATTTCTTTTCAACAGCAGCAAAGCCTGAATTTTCATATTATTTGTTATATTTAGGGCAGATGACCTACTCAGCCAGAACCAGGGATTAGGAATTCATTTTCTAGGGCATTATGCAAAAATATAACAAAAATCTGACCCTGCCTCAAACTCTTTATGTCCACTTGTATGTAATTGCAAAATCAAGACTAGAATGTGAAGAGAAGAAAATACAATTGGTGCTAGCACACATTTTGGGATTGTCATGATTTTTTAATGATTTTTCTTGTCTGCATGAGAGCTTCTGTACACAGAAACCTTGAGATAGTGGATGGCTCCTTCGCAAATTCTGATATTTTGTACCAAACAAGATTACTCAGGAGTAATAAGAATGACCCCCAGCTGTTGTCTGCTGCTAGAAACCTTCTAAATGGATAAGGACATAGAGCCACTCGGTAATTACAAGGAAGGAAGACCACATGGTTTAAAGTGACCTGTTAATAATCAATTACTGCTGTGAAAATTTTCATCTTGGCTATAGAGTATAAAAACAAAAGTTCGTTCAGAAATGAATAATGTAGCCAGCACATTCTGAAGTCCCTCTGTTTTAAAATACCTACTTTAATTGTATCAATCTTTTAATATAATTAAGAATATGAGAGTAATCAATTTTCCTTTCAATGTAGAGCTTTTCATGTGCATTTGGAACCATTTTTTATCTGGTTTGCTTCCACAGCTTCAATTTTAAAGGTCGTCTTGTTTTATCAAGATATCATTTTGTGACAGCTTTTTTTAGTATTCTCAGTGGTACTAACAGCAGGCAGTGGCAGATCTTTCTTCAGAAACGGTAAAGGAAGTAAGTGGTGTATACATATAACCTAAAAATAATGGCTATTCCTTTCGCATTTGAATTTAGCACTAATTAGCTGGTATTTTTCATGTATGTATTTAGAACACAAGGAACAGCTCTGGCCTTGAGTAGATTTTGTCACTGAGTTTGAGGAAATAAAACAACTCTCTAAACCTCAGAAAAAGAGGACAACCGAATGCCATAAATGCTGCAACAAATGAAATCATGATTTTAAAATTCAACGCTATAGAGAATGATAATAGGATGAAACTATCTCTGAGATGTGAAAGAGCCCAGATTGTCCATTGATAGCTGCATACATGAAAAGACACAGAAACAAAATATAACAATACTCATTTTCTGCATTAGTAGAAACAAATCACCCTTTGAGAAGAGGCAGGCAGCACTTAGTCATGTTCTCAATGGCTGCCCACTTGCTGTTGGAACTGGTGGCTGCACAGCAGCATGCATTTTGCAGTATTTTAAAAGGACATTGGTGTGAGGTCTTCTGCCTAAGTAGTAACAGATCTCCAGCTTCTCAGCAGTACTTCCAGCTGTGAAACTAATTTTTTTCCTTCTTTAAATTCACCTGCAACAGCATTGTCCCTGCTTATAGACAATTCTTTCCATCCAATACCAATAAAATTGGCTGCAAGTAGAGCAAGGGTAGAAAGAGAATTGAGAAGATGGTGTCCCAGGGCATACTGTACTGCCTGTTGGTTTGGCTCTTTGAAGGTAAGAGAACAGGTTGGGAATAAATGCTTTATAGCACTGGAAAAGTTATCAAAGCAATAGTTTGGAGACTTTACCATAGTTACAGATCCAGGGTCAGACCTAGCTTTTGCAGAAAGAATTGCAGGACTGAATAGAAACTGTGGAAATCTTGAATCTGTTCCCACTGCCAGCCAGGGCTCTGTGAATCACAGGGAAAAAACTCACTCAGCCTTTCTCCGTTTCCCATGCATAAACCTCATGAAACTCTTTGGAGTAGGAGTGACTGCCCATGATTTTTCATTTTGTTTTCCTTAAGGGAGATTGCCCCTTGCTTCAGCTCCTATTATGACAGCAATATGAAATAGTTTGCTTCAGAGCAGTTCACTGACCCAAGTGCTTGTTTTTCCTTGTTCTTAAGACATTTTGAACATTTTACTTCAAAGCATTTTTTTTTATGAAGCCATTTGTTTAATTCTTAAGAATATTTCATATCCTCTGTTTTCCCCCCAAAAAAGCTTTCACTGAGAGTCATGATAGAAGTATGGTTTGTAAATGAACCATAGGCCTGGATCAATTCCCTTCACCTTGCTGCCAGGTAGCATAATAACTGAAAGATGTTCTCATAATTGTAATGAGAACATAAATGTTTCACTTATGCAAGTGAAATGTATTGTTAAGTCATCTGATGAGATGAGCTTTCTGTACTTGTGGCAAAATGTGAATACTCCTAAAGCATCTTACAGGCAGCAGTTTCAGAGGACAGGTTATTTGCAAAATATCCTCTACATTATAATCCAGTGATGCATAAATTTGCTGCTCCCTAATTCCCAGCGCTGTCCTTTCCAAACCCAAAGTTAAATGGATTCTACTCCAAGAGCTGAATCGTCACCTAAACAGCAGCGCCTGAGAGATTTGCTGTTGCTGAGGAAATTGGCCTCCCCCACATATCTATTGAATAGTTTCCACAGACCTATCTTCAGTGCATGGTAATACAGTATATTGCAATGTTGTAGTTCCTAGATAGTCTAATGGACATGTAATCTTATTTTAGCAGAAACCCGGATGCTCACAGACTTACTCCCACACAGCAGTAATTTGCTGTACAAATAGTCCCCCTGAAATCAACAGAAAACCATGTGCAGGTATTAGTTAGCGTATTAAAGTATATTCACACCTCATTAGCTTATACCAATGACTTCAGCAGAGTTACTTCTTGACTTCTATCGCAGTAAAGCTCAGTCGCTTTTCTGGTGGCCAACGTTTTCTTTTCTGTGTAATAGAAAAATGTGAAAATTCCATTTGGGCATCGTCTTTCCAGTACATTTCAGGTCTCCTTCACCCATGTTCATGAAATCCTGCCTGCTCGAAGGATCTTAGTCACTATTACTTAATTTTATAGTTATTCATACTTGCAGTGAGCCCTTTGGTGCATAAAACACCACTCGTGTTCACTCACAGTGAGATGTTGGCCAATTTCTGTCTTGGATCATTTTGGATGAGAGGGAAAAAAACAGTAAACCACATATATTACTTAGTGTAACTGTGTTCATTTCTCAAACTGTGCTGCCCATTTCCCACTTCCCTAAGCAAACTGGAAACCAGCAGCAGGTATAATTTCCCCTGCTTGTCCTCTTGCCAGCTTCCTTTTGATCCCCCATAATTTTTTCTCCCTGAAACTTCTGCAGATTTATGGATATGGGGTACACGTTGCTGCTGAACAAGATCAAAATAGACATCTCTGAAAGACACAACTGCAACTTGTCACTAGCTTTCATTTGTGTTAGAGGATGAAAACCGGGGCAGATGGAATGAAGATCACCGTTTGCTCTGTCGTTTCGTTTACACTCAGCATGGGAGCTGCTAATGTGAGTGGCTTTTCTTTACCATTGCTATTGTACTGTGCAACATAGTTGTCATATTCAAACGTTATCATGAGTACCATTCTTGCTATACCTGGACAATCCACTCATATCAAAGAGGCTTTTCAACACAGATCTGCAAACAATCTGAAATAGGACCTTTCCTTGACATGTGACAAGTAAGTGCACGGGTTGCCTAGTGCATGCTAGGACTCACAATTGCCTGGGGTGCAATGTTTCAGGATCACCTTGGCCTATCAAGAAAGGCAGTCCCAGCCGTTCCACTCTGATAAGCAAGGCCAGGGACCTTGTATAGCAGTCTGACTATTTGTAGATGCACTGCATGGACTCGAAACCATGTGTATGCTCAGCTCTCACCCAGATAAAATAGCCTGTGATGAATTCCACAGTAAGAGCAGTAAAGAGAAGCTGTGTGAATAGGGTTTGGAGGACCAGATCAAATAACTCTAGAGAGCACTTGAAGCAGCCTGTCAAGAAAATGCGGTCATGCACAAGTTTCAGTGGGTGTTTCAGCAGGCTCACTGGCCTCTCTCTTGCTCCTTGTAGCAAGCTGTTGTCTCCCATGACAAACTCTCTGCAGGCAAAAGATACCAAAGCAGGTCAGGTGCCAAAATCAACCCCCAGTCCCTTTATTCAGTTTGCCAGACACAGCTGAATAAGGAACTGCATTCCTTTAGTACAAGTCTCTTGCCTCTGGTTTGATTTGATGTAATAGATGTACTATAGATAAAATAGGTGCAAATAGTACTTCACTTGAATCAAATGGTATGGGGAACTCAATACGTTAACAATGAAAGCACTTTCAGTCATGTACAGATTCAAAACCACTTAAGGAAACTAAATATAAATCTCCTTTTACTTGCGCATTGGTATGCGTATTTTACCCTTATTTATTAGGTAAGACTCACTCACACATGTTTAAACTGTCTCTCTTTTATTTATTATGACTTAGTCTATTTATCATAGCCTCATAGTTCTATGGAAAGAACTCTCATTCAGGAAAAGCAGAACACATTAGGATTTTTGCAGCCCCAGTATGTTGAAACAACAGCAACTCTCAACCCTCCACCATACAATGCCACCTAACATTCACAAATGTCAATGAAGGAGTACTACCACCTAACGTATAGCAATGATACTGTGATATTTTATGCCAAAAATACATGAGACAGAGATATAGAAACAAATATTTCAAGGAAGATATAAAGAAGCTGGAAAGCTTAGGATGCAACCTGAATGAATAGTGCCATTGTGGTCTTGCTGAAAGCCTAAACAGAGAGCTTTTTTTGGCTGAGTGCTGGCTCAGGGAGGCTTGGTGTTGTATATAAAAGTACTTTCTCACATTACTTGATTTCTGTGCTAAGAATGAGGATTTTATGTTACTTTCAGATAAACAGAACTACATCAAAGATATTTGACTCTCTCATCTTTTTTTCTTCTAAGGAAATAAAGTTTTGTCTAACCTTCTTTAGAGGAAAAAAGAAGTAATGTTATGGAATACCTCACCATGTCAATTTCCTGTTTTGTTTGATGGGATGACTATGATTTAGAGGATTTCTTTATGAGACCCAATTAAATATAGAATTTATAATATTCATGCAGTTTCTGTGCCAAATATACATAGTGCTGATACAGCAGGGCTCTCAAAATATCAACCACCTGCTTGGAAGGAACAGAATTATGAATACATCTCCTTAAACAATAATTCATCATACTCAGAAGCCTAAAGTTAAGCTGCTCTAGAGCCAACACAGCTGCTTTATCATCTTATTTGGGGGATGCTGCTGACTTACTTACAACGCTGGATAGCATTCTTGCAACTCATGACTAAGACTGAATTCAGGGATTTAGAACCCTAGGAAGCAGCACTGGCTTCGGCATGAAGGATCCTGGCTTTCAGAGGGGAATCCAGAGTTGTGAATACATATCTACACATCTCATACAATGCACCAGGAAACTGAATCAGTTAGTTCAGTGAACTATCCAAAGTTAATGCATTCACAGTGTCTGTGGAAACCAGGAAAACATTTGCATACCTCACTGAGGACGGTAGGGAAATACCCTGTCTCCAACGTTCCTAGGTCAGCTAGGGTACCAGCTCAAGAGTCAGGAAGATGCATTTTTCCCTAGGGAACACTGGCTGCTCTACTCAGAATAATGAAATTAATTTTAATCTGCATGACTTCCTCATGAGATGACTTTGATCTCACATAATTTAGGTTTACAGTGTGGTTTTTTTCCCCAGACAGGCTAGTGCTATGGAAGTTAGACAGACTGAAAGTACTCACAGCTGAGCTTAGAGGACTTGCTTACAGTCTAGGGATATATGTGTCTAGCAAAAATGAAATCTTAGGACCAGAATGGGGTTCTGGGGGATACAAAATAGCACCACAGCATGATAGAGACTTTAAGTCCATTTTCGCTGCATGGAAGCAGAATCCTGCTATGCCCATTCCAGACAGGTGTTACTCTAATTGGTCCTTTATAACTTAGGCTTTACAGCTTTCCTTAGCAGCCAGACTCAGTAATTAAGTATCCTTCATTAGGAAGCTTTTCCAAATCTCTAATTTAAACCTTTGCTGCATGTGGAGCCAGGCACTTTTCTTGCCCCTTTGGTGACTCGGACAATATTTCAGACACACCTTCTTTGCAGGCTTTTTGAGAATTAGAAGACTATTGTCATGTCTTTCTATTTCCAAGCTCTACAAATTCACCACTTTCAGTTTTATCCTTATGCAAAGGAAATTTTTTCTTAACCTCTTTATGATGCCCGTTGCTGTCCTGGAACCAGGGATACTTTAGCCCTTTCTGCCCACTTCTCACCAACTAAATGCATTTCAGGATGACCGCTTCTGTGAAGTGGGCATCGAAAGCTCTCTTAGTCAATAGCTGGGGTGTCAGGAGGCCTAATGAATGTTGCTAAACTGTTTAGACACACTGGAATAAAAGCCTTCTGAGGAATTGAAAGTAGTCAGAGTATGAGAAAGTCTAACACTGCATATACAATCTGCTGAGAAATATTAATCCCATCAGTAGTATCCATGCTTTAATACAGCCGCTTACAGCAAAAAAGGAAAACACAACAAAAAAAGCCCAATGAAAACCCACAATACCATCCTGCCTACTTTACCCCTAGCAGGCTCACATTATTACTCGTCTCCAAGTCTTCCTTTTCAGAGCATGTTCCTGGCTTTTCCAGCCAAGTGATGGATTTGTAGGTCTAGCTCTGAAAGACCCAGACATCTTTGAGGGATCATTACCAGCTAGCCTTTAAAAACAGGTCTGTTTATATCAAAGAAAATCTGTGCTATTGTGAAGGCAGAGACCACCCTCTTATCTTCAGGAAATAACCTTTAGGGTTTAAACAACTAAAACTAAAGAAGAGTCTTTTAATCTCCTATTGCTTGAAGCATCAAAATGCAGTGAGGAATATTTTCAGAAATAAAATGCAAATGCATGATGGACTCAGGATGGGGTGAGAACACAGCATGAAAGCTTCAGATTTATTAAAGATTACAAGGAGATTTGCTTATCTCATCCAAAAACCTCTTATAATTAGCATTTGCATCTCATCTACTGTCTCATTTTACCTTTTGCTCCCAAATAGCGCTGGAGGCTTGGTTCTAGGATGGCTTGCTCTGACTTTCACAATGTCTGCCTTCCCCATTTGACTGACGCTCCACCTCAGTGATGCAGAAAATTAATTAGGGCATTTTATTTCCTTTATATGTAGACCTAAATACTATTTTAAAGGCTGCAAATACAATGACTCTCCAAATGAATAAAAACAAAATTAGACAAAATCATTTCTTTTGCATGATTTCTGGGGCTGATAGGAAAAACAACCATGAAAGAAGCTCAACACAGAATCTGCTATTTTAACCATACTGGAAAAAATTCTGTGTACCAATTAGAGAGATTACATTGCTCCAAGTGATGCAGAGAACTAAATAATCAGGCAAATATACTAACCAGATGTCACTTCATCAGATGAGAAAGAAGTATTCCATAGTGAATGGAAGATGGTCTGTGGGATACCCATTGACTCATGCATAAATTTCCCATTATTCCCATAGTCACTTCTTCCTTAGCTTTTCCTCGAGCCTTTGCTCATGAGTAGCATGGATTCCTCCACTGTGCTCGGTGGAAAGAGCTGCTTTATGAGTGACAACTACTTGTTCAGCTGGGCAGAGGCCATGTGCACAGGGAATGTGATGACTGTGTACGTGCTTATTGATCCCAGGTCCTGGGCACCAACACGCACCTCATATGCTCTGTTGATGCTCTGTAATGAAGTATTACAATGTCAGTAGCGGAGAAGTGGATTCATGTCTTCAGCTTCTCTCATTACAAATCTCTACGGGGCTTGTCATGGCAAAACTGACATGCCACTAAAGATACGGACAGAAATAAGACCGAAATAGACATTAATAATAACAGACAATTAGGTATCATCACCTGTGCTCAGATGTTGCTGTTCAACAAGCTGCTGAAAATATTAGCCATGTTTGGGTGTTTAGAAGTCAGATATTTCATCAGATTAAAACCTTTGTGATATTAGTACTTCACTACCTAAAAAGCAGTTGTTCAACCTGTATCTACTAAATACATGTTTGAAGTTCAAGTTGATCTATTGTGAATTCATGTTCAACTGTGCATGTGATGTTTGGATATAAACATCCTTTTCACATTGTACAATACACCCTGCTGCTATTGTGTCTTTTCTCAGCCTTAGTTATGTATCTTTATGATATCTCATCTCAGTGGCTGATCAGATAACTTAAAATGCCTGCACTAAATCTGCTGTCTTTAAATTGGGCTAAAAATGCCAAAATTACTTATCTATGTATAGTCCAGTTAAATTACTTTGGCTGAGCTAACTTGCTATGTAATGGCACCTTTTTTCCAGAATAGGACAAAAAGTTTTCCACCATGTACTGTTGGTAAGGTTAAAACAACCAGACAAATGCCAACCCCAGACCTTGTTCACGTGGAGATCTCAGCCATGCACTGGGACGCAAGTTTTACATTGCAAGCAGTTCAAGACAGGGCACAAAGGAGAAAAACATCCTGCTCAGAAATCCAACATAAAGCCTCTTTCTGCTCGACTTCAAACATGTGCTGAATGCTCCCCTAACATTAGGCATTACTTTGTCCTTGTCTGCTTCAAGACAAGGGAACAAATCTCTGCTCATTTGAATCATAACAGCTGCAATGACTTCAACAGAGTGATGAGTATTTATTCCAGCAGGAAGTCTTACCCAAAATCTTCCCAAACTGCAAGATCACTCTTATTGCATAACAGGATATTCCATATCACATTATGCTAATGCAGTAGCACGTTTTCAGCAAGCAAAATCCAGTAATCCATCAACAGCACATGATGACAGTGATGACCACTATCCTTTGACTCAGCCTCCTATTCTATCTAGTAATTGTTACTGCATTTTTAAATGCTCCACAGGTACCTTTTCATAGTGGCCACAGAATTAACAGATTTGTTAAGCTCCACGAATAAGAACTGTATTCTAAAAATGCTAAGATATTAGCTGTCTGGGGATATCTTAATCTATGAAAGGCTCACTGTAGTGTGGATACTGTCCTGAATCATGAAGTGCTTTTAAATAACAAAATGCTAGGTAGGGGAAGAAGAAAAATATTTCTATTATGTCTTTATATTCTCTTTATTAAAGAAGATCTTAAAAAAAAAGAAAACCAAATCCAACCTCCATACAAACAACTATTTGTATAAAGATGCCATACTATGGCAACGGAGGATTAAGCTAAGCAGTATTTAAAAAACTTAAAATGTATGGGTTTTGTTTAGGGGCAGAAGCCCTCTGTTCAACAGGAAGGTTCTTACTGAATGTCCTTGGGCTTCAAATCACCTTGCATTTCCATAGCCCATTTTCATGCTCCCCAGCCAGTCCACACTGGTTCCCTCTGCCTAAGATCTCATCTCTCCATCCCCTGCCCAGCAATGGCTCTCCTTGTTTTCTGTAAAGACAGATAAAGCAGAAGGGTAAGAGTTGAGAGAAGATGCATCTCTGCAGTAAACACAGCCTGTGGACATCAGTTTCTCTCAGCACTGGATGGCAATTATTTCCATGTAATAGGCAGTCACCTGATGACCCTCTCCTTCAGCATGCAATGCTTCTACTGTCAAGTGTTAATCCCTTTGTTAGCTACTCAGCTGCACGTTTGTTTAGGGGGCTAACGACTTACACTGTTCTTTCTCTGCATGATTTCGATGGACATGTAATTAGAGGTGAATGGAGTCTTCAGAGGTACAGCAGCCGTGAAAGCCAGGGGCAAAGTCAAAGTATTTGTCTAATTTTGCAATCAGCTGTTTCAGTGAATGAAACCATGTGGTCAGCTGCACACAGAGGGAAAGAAAGTAGAAAAGGAGAAGCCAAAAAAACACCAGCCTTTAAAAATAAACTAAAAAGTGGGTTGCCTGGCACTGACAAAGCTCTGAGCTGAAAAGAAACGTGTTTCAAAATATTTCTGGTTGGAGTGCCAGAGAGCACACTGTAAGATAAATGCCAGCAAGGAACCTGTTCTTTGCACAGATATTGGAAAAGTATCTGAAGGTGAAAACTTTGTTTTAAAGTGCTCGAGATCCTTAATCATTAACAGAATAACTGTGAGATCTGGAAAGAAATAGAAAAATACATGAAGGTGAACTGAAGAACTTTTTGTGAGCCACAGCACCGCCTTAAAGATTTGAGATTTTTTTATGAAAGCTGCCCATATCTGCAACACCTCAGGAAATATCCTCAGCTCTTATACCAGCTGAGAATGTCCTTTTGAAGTCCAAGTGATTTTTGCATATGTATTAATATCATAGGAAGAAGTAGAAAATATAATAGGGAGGCATAGCCCTGATAGATTATAGATGAAATAAACCCTCCCAGCTCTGATTTTTGCATATGCACAAATTACAGAGAAGATCCCATTTTGCTTTGAGCCATCACTCACCTTCCACTGCACAGGGATCTGTGGATGATGCCAGACCCTAGCAAGAAGTATTGGCTGCTGGCTGGTCATTTATGTCACTTTTAGTTCTATGTCACAAGGACTGACTGTGCTGGCTGAAGCCATGGCAAAGCAGGGGAATGTTGCAGGGGCTCAAGTACACATTCAGGCTATCATGTGATGCTGGCTGTGGTGCTCTGTGCTAATTTCTCACACCTCCCATGGCTGCATATTATTTTCTGCTTTGAATAATTATTTTGTCTCTCTTTTCTTTTAACTCTTCCTATGCTTTTGGCCTCCTCATCACTGGTTTCTCTGTGTGCTGCATAGCCATCCCTGTTGTCCCTGTGTGCTGCAACACCTCCCTGCAGCACAACCTTTAGACAGGATTTTCTTCCTTTTGTCCATTTTGGAGCCTCTTTTCTCCTTATAGATCATGCAAAGTGCATTCTTGGATGAGATAGTGTTTGCATTAAATAACACCTACTCCTATTCTCTCAGTTACTCAGGAGCCAATCAGAGTGATATTTTTCCAAATTAAAATAACATGCCTTCACTAGTGCTTTGAATTCAGAAGCATAATTTCATTAAAAATGAAAGCCCAGAATAATAATTAATTAATAATTGTTTTAATTCAGTCTGGGCTTATGAGCTAATATCTCTCACACAGTTGTCTAATATAATTATAAACATAATTTCATGCTTAATGAAATATAAATGAAGCAATTGAATGGCATGCTCAAAAGAAATCTCCCTATCAATCAGTTGCCCTCCCAACCCTTCCTTCTTTCCTGCATGCTTTAGTTAGCTATTTTGTTTGAAATGTAGCTTGTGTTATGGAAAGATTCGATTTGAAGCCCGCAAGCAGCAGATAATCCATCACGTCCCTCAGGAAGAAGGTCTGCTGGTGAATTGCCATCATGATTCAAACTGGGTGTCTTGTTACTAATATGAGGCCATTTTATTTTCCCATTCTTAGCCCTGGTAGTGCTTATAAAGTTGCAGGAGAGCTCTCCAACAGCAAAGTGATCTAAGCAGCCTCAGATGAGCTGACACACTCTGGGCTCTGGTCTCTCCATCTAAACAGAGATTTCCCTGCTTTGTACCCGAGTGCCTGGACACTTCAGTTCTTCATGAGAACCACCTCTGGAGTCAGTGCAATCCAGTCTGTCCTGTGCCCCTGCAGCAGCCAAGTCCCACGTTAACTGCAGTGAGAACACATATCCATGAATGTCTCTATTTTCATTGCAACCCATTTCCCATCACACTGGCAGAGACAGAACATTTTGCTGTTGGCAGCCTTGGATAAGATGACTATGGGCAGCTGGATGAGGATTATGTGATTTTTTTTTTTTGAGTGATTTGGGATCTGCTGATAATCAAACACAGTAACTCTACACTTCTGGCTATTTTTTAGTTTATCATCTTTATCACTGAAACCACTGTCCGCTTTTTGAATTATAACAGTAATTTCTCTCACATTTTAACTAGCTGGCTGGCAATGCCCAGTGGTGTCATTGTGAAAAACCTTGTGTGCAATTGCATGGCTTGCAGCTACAAATAGGTAGAACTGTAAAATACTTACTAATTTCTCATGCATGCATTCCAAGAGCCGCAGTAATGCCCATCTTCACTGTGTGCCTACAGAGTGGGAGAGAGAAATAAAATTAATCCCTTTTGATCAGAAGTGTAATAATCCTGGCAGAAGTGTGGCAGGGGCTGGGAACCCACAAACTCCAAAGTGAGTAATGCTTGCTGTGGCTTGGGTGCAGTAAACATGTATTTTATTTTGCTAGGTCTTGGATAGAATTAAATGGAAGTTTGTTGGAAACTGAAGTTTTGCTTGGTTCAGGTTTAATTATGAATGGTTCACTCAGCCTCAGTAATGACTCATACTCACTAACTATCCTGTATTTGAGACGTGACAAAAGTGTAGTTCAGGTACACAAAGTATAATTTTTTAATGATGAAGTAAAGTTCCATAGGAAGCCTTTAAGATGATATTACACTCTTAGTAGGGTATTTTGCAGTCATGGAATAATGAACATAATTTAATTTTTAAAAAGCTATACAGCTCCTGCTGCTTTTGAAAATGATATGTAGCTAAAAATTTAGGGTTTTCCCATTATAGAAACCTATATACTACAACAAAGAGCATACAAAGTTCGATGCACTGCCACCAAGAATAGGCAAAACTATTCTTAGTGACTATCCAGGCTAAATACGATAGAACTCACATATCCAGTAACAATCATGAACCTGACAAATCAAGCTTGTAAGCCTGTGGTGTGATCTGAAAACCTAACAAGCTTCCAAGAAGGATTTCTGGTTTAAAAATACGTTCTTTCTTTCTGGATTTTTTTTTTCATGAGATGTGCAAGACTGAACAGCATGAGGACGGCTGTGCTATTGAAGGGATATATTTATACATTATGTAGCTGCGTTCCAATTATGAAATTGATCCATGGATAAAAATCCCTTAAGGGTAGCTATTAATGAGATTGCTTGCTCTGAGTGCATCCAGTAATAAGATTAGGTGTACATTTATCCTGAGCAGAGATAAACCAATGACAAGTTTGTGCCAAGATAAGACAGTTTTGAAAGGCAATTAAACTGGGAACATAATGTGTGTGCATATGTCTGTGGGAGGTTGCAGGATGGAAAGTTGGTTTTCATCTGCAGAAGTGCTTCTGAGTGTAACAGGTAGGGAGTAACAGGCTTTTCACAGTAGTGAGATGAAATTTGAGCTTAAAAATCAAAATATTTGAATCTGGAATTTACAAATCAGTTTTCATAAAATGTGCAGCCTGGCCTTTCTGGCTTTTTTCTCCATCAACAGAAGGCTTGAAAACACCCTTGACAACTACCAGCTGCCCAGTGAGGCAAGACTCAGTCACCACAGTTGGACTTGTATCGTGACGGAGTTCAGAGAATGTAGCACCTGAACAGCATCCAGGCTCCTATGTAGCCTTACACATTGCCTAGCTTAGGCAAACCAGTCAGTGATGCTCTGAGAGAAAAGATGTCAAGTGTTTCCTACAGGATTTGACATAGAAATACCTGTGCCATAGTCATGGCATTATGTGGATTTCAGGGTTTAAACCTAAACAGTTCAGGTAGTGCCAGACAAGCAGCCACAACAGTATGGAGCTCAGCACATACAGAAATGCACATAAAAAAATGGCTCTTGCTACATCTTAGCAAGGGCATTTCTGTCCCTATTTTATGGCCATTGCAACTGCTTGGTTACTCATCGCTCTCCTGCAAGACAGCTGAAATGTCTCCTAATATATTCTCTTATTTTTTACAGTGCTGGGAAAAGTATCCTTCTTACGCTGTTATTACTGCTGCTGCTCAAGACATTGTTTGGTTGCAGCATTTCCAATAATTGGTGTACAAAGGGTGCAGCAAGGCCAAAATTCCTCCAGAAGCAGAATCCTCTCTTGTACATAAACAACTCAAGCTCACATCAAATTTTGAATTACTTGGCTGATTAAATAGACCTTAAAATCCTGCCTCTGCTTGCCACACTTCATCTACCTGAACCAGAGCCAATAGCCAGAGCCTATGCCCCTGGAGCTGAAACCCCTGGGTATTGCTGTGGACATCACCAGGCATCAGGTAAAAATGTGGAGGGGGAGGACAACCATAACCCAGTTTCTGGAGGAGTATCTGGGGAGATTATGGACAATGACTGGAGTATAAAGGGTGGGAATGAAGATGAATACTGGCGTGATTTGTGCTCCCTTCGTTTTTTGCCTGATCAGTCCAAGGTCACTGTGCTAGCACAAATGAGAATAGCCTGGAGGCTTCTGTAAACCACATCAGCTGGGAAAACCTTTGAACAGAAAGGTATGAGGAGGGAGGGAGCACTTCTAATGAACACGAGCATCTGTCTCAGAACATTTGGAAACATTCTTAAAAGCAAGAATAACATTAATTTGTAATAACAGAGTATCTTCAAAATTCCTATACTCCAGAAATGCTGGCATTTCAATGATATGTGAAAGTAAATGAAATAGTGTTGCATAGGAAACTCCCTTCCTCATTTTTTTAAACTATGAAAACCTTCTTTTCAGCTGTCAAATATCCAAATTCCTTAAATTAAATTACTTAAGAAATTTGGATGTTTGCCACTTCATCTAGGTATGAGAGAAAGGAATCAACAGACTTCCACTATATATTCACAGGCTTCAAAGGGATGCTTATAAGTTTTTAAAATAGCCACTAAATGAGTATTCTACCTATTAAGTGGTGACTGTAGAAAGTATATGCAGACAATGTGTATTCTTTTAAGAGCCTTCTGTCAAGAAGCTGCAAAAAACATATGGTATGTATTAATAAACATATTTAGTATTTTTCTTCCTAATTTATTCACACGTAATTATTTGTTTAACTTATTCAAAGTGGTCTGGAATCCAGTTCTTACCTGCTACAGAAAGCTGTAGTATTTTTACTTCCCTTAAGTAAAACACCAAGATCCTTTTGCTTCCCCATCTCATTTGGCAGAAGCTGTGCTTAGGCCAAGCAAAGCCACCCTACTCTGTGTCTCAAAAATAATTCACAGGCCTGCTTTTCTGTTAAAAACCTTATTACAAAGTGCTAAGAAATCCCGTAATTCAATAAGAAATAGTGGATTTAGCTGCTCCTCCCATTAGACTGTCTGTTCCCTGCCAGGATAGCCGATTCTTCCAAAGCCTGTCCTTTGTGTCACATATGGACACACAGTGCTGATCAGTGACATTAATTCTCCTAACAGATATTTTGAATCATCAACTTTGTTTTGCCTCTCGGGGTCCCTCCTTAAGAGTTTTAAATAATCAGCTCTCTTCTAAATTAGCATCAAAGATTTGCTGCTTGGGTGCAAGATCTCTGAGCTCTTTTTGAAAACTCTGATAATTTTCCTTTTCTTTCTATGTCCTTCCTTCACTGCTCCTCCTGTAATCAAGATCCCAAAATGTGTGCTTTCTGATGAGGATTAAGCCATGACCCATGCATGATTGCAGGAAATAAGCCTTTAAAATATGCCTAAGTGCTCTGCTTGTTTGAAGTTACTGATCCTTAAAATAGATGTCTGAAAAAATTTGTAATTTCAACTGTTTCTGCAGATATTGTTCCAGTATGTGTAACAAGGAGACACATCAAGCCAAGTTACATCAGTTATGCTCCATTATATCATGAACTGAGCCAAATGAATCAAAACATACATTAATGCTTCAAATGAAAATGCAAGCCTTATACAGTTTCTTTCGCTAGTTACCACTTACAAAGCATCAAAATATTCAGCTTGATTTGGGGGATTTATTTTAGCTATTCACCAAAAATCTTTTCAGTATAGAAAGTATTTTGTGCATTGTGAGAAAAGATGAGTAATTGTTCCCTGGTTATGTTCTCAACATCATTCATGATTTGAAAGCCCAGTAGGATAGCCAATGGGTCCAATGTTTGCTCAGCTTACCTTGTATGGACCATTTCTTCCTTCCAGACCACGCTCTTGTTTTCCTGCTCTTCATCCTTTCTTTTTCCCTTCTAACTATTTCAGAGCTGATGATCACAAGTGAGGTTTGTGAACTGGTTTATCACAGGCTTATATAATCAAAATTAAGAAATGCTATTATTTTATTCTTCAGCAGTTTCCACATTATTCCTAGCATTGTTCCCCTGCTTGATCACCTCTAAACTTCGGATGGCTTTTGCAAGTACTAAATGCAGTGACTCAGAAATCTGTTTCCTAAGTCAGTTTTTTATAATGAAGCCATGTAGAGTAAGAAATCAGCCAAACCAGGATAATCAGCACAGGATAGCGGGGCAAAGAGTTCTTTCTTTCTCTCTTGTGGCTCAGCTCACGGAACAGTTCTGGGAAGCTCCAGAAATCAGGGAGAAAGCAGCAAGACCAGATTTTCTTCAGCAAACCCAGTTTTCCCTTTTTTGTGACCTCTCTGCTCAGAAACAGTGGGAAAAGAATGGATTTTCTTTTTTTTTTTTCCCCCATTTTATTTTTTTTCAAGGACCTTTTGTCCCTTTTGAGATATTGGGTATCAAGTGCCACCACTGGAAACTCAGCGAAAGAAGATGCCTTAGACATCCTAAGGTACTGTCTGGCATTTTTAGATTCCTGCACACTAAGCTTGCTAGCAAAGCTCTTTCACAGCCATTTAATGTATTGAGTATATTGATAGAAGTAGTAGAGTAATATTGCCCCCTCCTCATTAGTCTCTCAAGGTAGTTATAACATAATTTCATCCTATTTAATGTTACTTTAATCCTAACAAAGTGAAGATAAGGTCAGATATTTCACCTTTACTGAAGTTCTCAGGCCTCTTATGCCTGTGTGCATACAAACTTATGAGAAAAACATTTCAGTCATTTCCACAGCAATGATCAAAGAAAATCACAAACGCAATGGACTTCAAAGAAAAGGGCAATGGCCCAGACCTAGCTCTGAGGCAGTGTGCACAAAACTGGTGAGATCTGAGCTAAATTGCTTAAAACCAGCTCCCAGTTTGCAGCACTGGCTATTTAAAGGAGCACAGACTTAAGGTCTGTGGGTACCTGCTGCTCACCAGTGATGGCAAGGCGCTGGGTTGCAAAGCTAGTCCTGCACTCGTCTCTGCATGGTGAAGTTTCAGGCACTGGAGATTTTAGATAGTTTGTGTGTCACCAAGCTCTGACCTCTCAGGTCTGGGAATTGAGGATCAGTGGAAGAAACAAAAAAAAATACAGTCTCAAGAAGAGAAATGGAGTGGAAAACACACATCACTCAATGCAGCGCTTATCCCAGTAAGATGGATGGATGAATGGATGACCAAGGAACTATGCTTACCCCAAGGTCTTATTCTGGACCTGTAAAATCCTTTCTTCACCTTCACCAAGAATGTTCATATTCCTTCCAGTGCTACAGGAGGACGGAATATGAGCACTAACTGGTCTGCAGGGTACTGGGAAGGTGATCTCTACTCTTTTCCCTTCCTCAAGTTCTGACAGACTCAGGGCTCGTAGCCACAGCTCCCCAGAAATGGGGGAGGTGTGGGGCTCTGCTGCAGACTGGCTTGTACTTGACACTGTCTACCAGAAGAAAATAGTTGTAGCCTGGAAACCCACAGCTACAGTGTGCTGTAGGCCAATGCAACTCCCCCACAGCAGTAGTTCAAATGCTTTAAGCTATTTGTTTGCCTGGGTATGATATTTAAATCCACCTCGCTAATGTGCATGACCAACAGTCACAGGCAATTTTCTGAAGATGCTTGGGGAAGAGGGGAGATGGGAGAAGAGGATGCATTGGCCCCACTGAGCCAGCACTGGCAAGCTGGGAGGTGAAAACTCAAGAGCTGCATTTAGCAGAGTTAAAGCCTCTGTTGCACATTGTGGTGCCTGCACAATCATGGAGAAATAAGTCTTGGTTAAATTTTTGATGAGCTTTCGGCTGCTCTAAATAATTAACTAGGACCTCTCTCAATTGAACATAGGGGCAACTTTTCATGTTTCAAACGCTTCCCGCCTGAATCACAAGGGAATTGCTCAAGTTATTCAGGTCACTTCGTATGTTTATTTATTTTTAATGTCACTCATCAAAACAAATTTTGAACCTTCATGCAGGGATAGGAGAAAGCAGCTTCCTTTTGATCTCACTCCAGGTAAATCCCCAGGAGAAATGTGTGTCTCATTTCCAGTAGCTGGATAATAGAGATTGATAAGGTCATCAGTTCCAATGCAACTTCAAGTGATAGTGTGCCCTCATATCCTATGTTTTGACATTCCCCGAGTCCACAATGTTTCAAAGATGATGGTGCCCGATATCATAGGATAGTTTTTGAAAGACAGATTCATTAACAAGGATATTTCTGTATCCTCTCATGTAAAGCATAGGAGACTGATCCTGCTTTTGACAGGCTGATTGTATGACAGCATAACTACTGAAGTCAGCCCTGCTCCACCACCATGCAACAGCATAGAAAAATGAGGTCTGAAAAACATTCATTCTGTCCCTTAAGTGTCAAAAGGAGCTTGGACGTTGTTTTATGCAAAAACCAGGCTATCTTATGAGTATATAAAGTGGGCATTAAGTGTATTAAATATTGGATTCAGTCCCTAATGAGAGGCTTTGATCTCCTATCATAAGACTCAGATGTGAAAATTGGACTCTGAAAGCAGATTAGTAAAAAAGCTCCTCCTCACCCACTCCAGTCTACTACTGCTCCAGAAGTCACAAGACTGTGCTTGAACTTGTGCAATATGAAAATAGCAGCGTGCTGTCTGCAAGTACAGTTTTATGCAGAGAAGGGGCATGCAGATGAGGTGGTGATAATCTGGCTTCAAGCCGTAATTTACCTAAATTACCATAACTTACATATGCTACCCTTGACCTTCAACATCCCATCCACAAAAATGGGACTACTCACATCACTCTGTCTCAAAGACATCAGGGAAAGACAAACATATCTAAAATTGCAGAGGGTTTCAAGAATATTATAGATGCAGGAGCAGATTGCACTCTCAGCTGAATTTCCAACAAAGACCTACCTGGAGCTTTCAAACCTGTCAATAAATCGAGGATTAATGATCGCAGCCTGCACCATTTTGTAACTCATTACTTTAGGCACCAAAGCTAGCGAGCAGTTTTAGTCCTACATGACTTACTTTTTTTTTCTATGGATGGTCACTGCAAAAACCTGAGCCAGTTAGTTATTTCCCAGGAGCCCCGATTACTATTGCTCAGCAATTATCATAACCAAGTTTCTATATATGCTGCTTTCACTAATTTGTCTGCTTTTGCAGTGAAAACTGTCATAACTGCTTGATTTAAAATGCAGACTGCCTGAGAAAGAGCCTCCTGAGAAGTGATGGGTTCAGAGAAGTGCTACGTGTGGAGGAGAGCACTTTAAATTGAAAGCGGGTGCTCTCATGTTTCTGCAATGAGATTGGCAGAGCTATGTGTTATTAAAACTGGAGTCTTACAAGATTTTCTTCAGAAAATGTCCTTTGGTGCTATCCATCTCTTCAGCCAGTTTCTCTGAATTGTGCATATGTGGATAGCCATAGGTCAAATTAATTTATTTTTTTATTTGATGGTGTTGTTAGCAATGCATATATTTGGCCATAGGTACTGACAGCATCCTTGGAAGTATTAACTTAGGCACATGGTTTAGTGCTGGACTTGGCAGCGTTAGGGTTACAGTTGGACTCCATGATCTTAAAGGTCTTTTCCAACCTAAACGATTCTATGATCTTTTTCACTTTTTTCCCAGCTCAATTTTTATGTATCAGCATACAATAGGTCATCTATTCTTTTTGTGGTTTAATGCATTGTCATACTTTCTATCTCAATACCTCTTGAGTGTTAAAATGACAGACCACACTACAGTTTGCAATGCAGGGCTAATTCATCCCTACTTTCCAACACAGTTCCTCCCATCATTTCCAGTATTTCAGAGAATAAGCACTTATTTTAATCACCATGTGCTGCATATATAATTTTTTTCCAAGGTGAAATTTCCTTTTAATGGAGGCTGGGTCATGAGAGAGCAATTATATGAGTTGTGTGCATGTTACAGAATAATTTAAAATCAACTTTCAGGTCAATCTTTTTTAATTATCTATTTTATCAACTGTTTTTGACTAGCAATTTAAATAATCGTGTTTGCCTAATACCTGGAAGTGTAATTGCTTTTAGATGGCCTTTATTCTGATCTGAGTGTCAGTATCTTTCTCTGCGTACTGCACATGTTTGCACCTGTCTGCGTGGTGACAGATTTGTGGTGACAGCTTGTATAACTTATTTATAAAATGATGAATTATTTTAGAATTTCTTTAAGTTCACAGACTGGAAATATGGAGAAACACCTGCTTGCTGCAGAGAGCTGAAGAGGATATGCTAAGTCAAAGGGAAACTATGTGAATTGGTGAAGAGCACAGTTCAAGTGAAACAAAACCCCACGGGCCATCCTTATGCTGCTCCAGGTTTCAGGGAAGACTCCATGGGTGTAATTTTTTAGCTATATGCTCCCTGTTGCTCAAGCCAGACATCACAAGGAAGGTTCCCAAAGGCTTTGGGGCATGGACTCCACTGGAGTCCAGGGCGAGGAGCAATCCCCTCAGGGTTGGCTCGGAGCAGAAGCCAAGTGGAAGTGCTCTGAGTGGTGTCTGGCAAGCCCCTTTCACTGAGCCTAGCTGGAGCCAAGCAGCCCCTGTGCCCAAAGCACATGTCTGCTTTGCTGTGTCTTTCTCAGTTCTACAAGGAAAATACCTCGCTGTCTGCTTTGTGGTTACTTGAGCAAAGACTTCACCAAGTGGCCCAATGCCATTTTGATCCCAACATTAAACATGCCCTGTCACTGTAATCACAGTAGGAGTGTTGCTATGAAGCCATCTTGTTAACATAAAAGGTTCAGTTCATCAGCAGGTGGTTTTGCTAGGTAATGGAGTCTGGGATGTCAAGCTGATGTGCTATAGAAAGAGTAACGAGATCCTCTGATAGCAATTAGTCCTCATTCCCAGCAGTACAAGCAGAAATAAACAAGTGAATTACCTTGTAGGAGTCGTAAATGGACAGAACAAATACTACAAACAGAGACTGCATTGCACTACCAGGTACAGAGCACACCGATAAAGGACCACTAAAGGAGCAGCACACGTACAAAGTATGCTCTGACCAGCTGTTAACAGCAGCAGTACCTAGGAGCATCAGGCTGGAAAAGTCTATGCAGGGCAGGCAGTTTCTATACATGAGAGTCATTATAATAACTAGCTGTGGTTTACCTGTAAATATGCCTGAATAGAGGTCATCCAGCACAGCAGACATTCTTTTTCTGTTGAGTTTTTGGTATCTCTAATTTCTTTTGAGTCCTGCCAGGAGTACTGTTTGGTCATCTTAGAGAGTGATTCCTGGAGCAAAGGCCACAACTGACACTGTGCAACAGCAATGCTTAGTGGATGTGTATTAGGACAATCAAAATAATCCATTAAACCCCAGCTGATACAGTAGTACTGCATTTAAAAAGAGGTTATCACATGTATCTGAATAAAGCCTACCTAGACACATCCTTTTAATAGATAGGCAACCCATTATGCACCTTTGTCACAAAGTTACTTTCAGTCACTTTCATACATAATGAAGATACTTATCATCATCACTCAAAAAAAGACATTGCTTTGAATTTAGCATCCACCATGAAATCCTACTCCTAGAAACATCCATTTATTAGCTACTTAATGGCCTCTTGATTGGAAGGCAGCTTCTTTTCTAATCTAAGAATGGTTTGGGTTGGAAAGGACTTAAAGCTCATCCAGTTCCAACCACCTGCCATGGGCAGGGACACCTTCCACTAGACCAGCTTGCCCCAAGCACCATCCAGCCTGGCCTTGAACACTGCCAGGAATGGGGCAGCCACAGCTTCTCTGGGCAATCTGTGCCAGTGTCTCACCACTCTCACAGTAAAGAATTTCTTCCTAATATCTAATCTAAATTGTTTCATATTGTCCAGGTCAGTTCTTGGTTTTATTAAACCTGCAGTCCTGTATAAGTTAGTATTTCTGGCTCATAATATTCTGAACTCTGTTCAGGCCACCAGTGGACATCAATGTTTAAGCTCTGTGGCAGCACTGATTATTATTGTGTACTGGTCAGCCTGCTAGGTACATGGCAAATGATCACTTTGGTGTTAGGCCAAGTCTGGCCTGGGTCTGAATGTTTAACGCTTCAATACTCATAACAATGCAACATAGCAGCATATCAATTACTACAAAATTAGCTGCAGAATTGCTCCTGGATGCAAAAGTACATAGTATTGACATTTATTTTCCTACCAAGAAAGACTGAATTTTATTTTTGAGAGTGACCAAGATATTGGCATAGTGCTTTGTGCTTTTCAGATTGTCTCTATTTGAAAAATTAACTATCCCTTAAGGTAAATTAAATGAACCTGTTTCTTTGTTCTTTCAATCCTTCTGCTAGAAGCCTAATGCTGTTCAGCTGGACCTGCATGTAAGCCAGAGATACACAGGTTGCTCCTTTGAGTATTGATTTCCCAAGCAGCATATCGACAAAGAAAAACTAGGAGGAATAAACCTAGGCAATTCAGACTATCTTCACTGCCAGAAGAAATGCAGGTATTTACTGTGCTTATGAAGGAATATGACTTGGTCAGACCATGTAATGATGCACTCAGTGCAATTTCAGGAATAAGAGAAGGGGATATGTGAACCTGCAAAAAGGATGGAAGCAAAGAGTCCCAACACCTAGAGATCACACACACCTCTGATATCATACCCTTAGAAGGCAAAATTTGGTCTTCCTTTAGACCCATTCATCCTGCTTGCAGCATTAATGTAATTGAACACAGTAGCATTTCCCAGCACCTTGTTCCTATCGGACTCTGCAAATACTGTGCAGTGTTTCTCCATCAACACAAAACCTTCTTTCTGGCTTTATGTCTCAGCGATAAAGAGTGCAATGCACAAAGGATAAATATAGCTACTTCGCAGCCCAGAACCACAACTGTTGGAGTAGGTTTACCTTTACATGCCTACTCTCAGTCCTGGCATGGAAAAGCTGCTACTATGATTCCTGCTTGAGATACTTGCTTTGTCTCCAGTTCTTCTATGCAGGTTTATTTTCTGCCTCTTTGATAATGTTTTCTGCTTGCAGTCACGTTTTCTGCTTGTTTCTGTTGGCATTCTGTTTATCTATGAGTATGAACATGCATGTCTGTGCATGTATTTGTGCTTTTTTCGTATACTTGTATATGTGACTCTATGTTTGTATTTCACTTGTAATTGTTTCCTTCTGGCTGCACTGAAAAAGCTGTAAATATTCCAATTTCTTCTGGCACGTACAAGCAGTTGTGATTACAACAGTGCAAGTTTGGAGATAACAGCTGACACATCCCTTTCTGATCACAACTTCTGTGGGAAGCCTGCCTTTTATTCTGCATTTGGTAAGGAAAAATAAGGGTTTTTCACAGAAGATAAAACTGTGTCAGCTTGCACTCACCTAGGGATGTGCTGAGCTCTGAGACAGGTGAGCTTAATGCTAGGATTGAAGTTGCACATTGTTAAGCTGAACATTACAAATATATTTTTAGGTATGTTAGAATGAAGGCACTACATGGCTCTTTTGAAATAAATTCCAGAAGTTCTGCCTTAATAATAGAACTATATAATTAAAGTGAAAACCCACTGAAGTAGCGTTAAAAAAAGCATATATACTCACGTGGAAAAGACTTCTTCTGTAATCACACCCTACCTTCACACAGATGTTTATAGCACTTAGTCCTGAAATGGTGCAAATCTGAAGAGCACTGAAGACCTCAGATTGCTTCATTTTTCTTTGAAATGTAGCTGTATCAATATTTCAGTTAACTCTATGTTTTCATATCAAAAGCAGCACTGTGAATAGAGACAGGTCATTTCTATAAACGGTTAATTGAATGAACCTCTTTTCTTTCTT